>PVJI01027214.1:0-18020 GCA_004026765.1 Micronycteris hirsuta
TCATCCAATCAGTTGAAGGCCTTAAGAACAAAAACAGAGGTTTCCTAAAGCAGAAATTCTCCAGCCAGCAACACTAACTCTGGCCCGAGTTTCCAGCCTGCCAGCCTGCCTGCCAGACTTCAGACTTGCCAGCCTCTACAACTGCCTGAGCCCATTCCTTAAAATAAATCTCTACTGGGTTGTTTCTCTGGATTACCCTGACTGATCCAGACTCAACTACACTCACAGGTAACCTTCACCTTCATTTCATAGATAAACACCTGATCTGATAAGTGGTAGAGGTTAACTCAAACTCAGATCCCCTGGTTCCAAAGCCCACGCCCGTAGGGAGATGCAGAAACTGAATTTTCAAAGCTTGGGAAAAGTCCTACCACCAAAGAAAAAAATGAGAGGGTTGGAAAGAAAAGGTCTGTCCTCATTTTAAAAAATTCTATGTGGTACGGTCTCCATTTATAATCCCTTCTGATTTGTATTAACTTCTACAGCCAGAGTATCTGCCTTTGTATATATTATCTCATTCCTAGTTACATAGAAAGCAAGTAGCCACCGCTTTTTAGTTAAAAGATTTTCATAGATTTAGTCAGTTAAATTTGGGTACCTCAGACTTTTCTTTCTATAGAGAAGAGACTCAGTTCATGGTTCTCAATGCTCAGACATGGAATTCAAGGTGCTGAAAGTTTACGACACTGGTCCAGGGGACAGACTAGCTGACTCAGAAGCATCCCTCATCCCCAGACAAGTGCATGCTCATGGCATTCTGCTTCCTTCTCTTTACTTCCGTGCAAAAAAATCCATCATCAAAAGGAAAGATGCAACAGTGAGGGGAAAGGCAAAACACACTCAGATTTGAGTGTGGCCCACTTGGTTAGGAACTGTTCCATAAAGCAAAGGGTCACCGGTTCTATTCCGGGTCAGGGCACATGTCTGGGTTGTGAGTTCGGTCCCTGGTTGGGTGAGGGCACTTATGAGAGGCAACCAATCGATGTTTCTCTCTCACATTAATGATTCTCTCCCTTTCTTTCTCCTTCCTTTCCCTCTATCCTCTCTCTCTCTCAAAAAAAAAAAAAAGAACAACAACAATCACACACACACTCAGACCTGAAATACAATAAATCTGGAAAAATGGAGGAATCACCTTTTTACTAATAGTGTGGTGATCATTTCTTCCAGAGGAACTGGAGCTCACCAAAATGCTTACTCATATGCCTTAGTACATCAGCATCTTAGAAAAGAGGTTAAAAGTGGCCATCCTTAGGATTATGTAAGCCTAAGAATAATTTTCACCCAAAGAAACTGTCCTTGAACTAGATTTTCTTCTTATGTGAAAAGTAAATATATTTGCCTCTACATAACTTCTCCAAGCCTTTTGGAAAATAAATAAAAAAGAAATTGTCAAATCATCTCTTCTATATATTATAAATAATTTTCTTTTATTTGGTCCTACCTTTATTTTTTCTAAAGATTTTATTCATTTATTTTGAGAGAGAGGGGAAGGGAGGGAGGAAGAGAGGGAAAGAAACATCAATGTGTGGTTGCCTCTTGCACCCCACCCACAGGGGACCTGGCTCACAGCCCAGGCATGTGTCCTGACTGGGAATCAAACTGGCAACCCTTTGGTTCACAGGCTGGCACTCAATGAAATGAACCACACCAGCCAGTGCTAACCTTTAGATTTTTAGTATATAACCCCTTGAATGAATAAGTCTCCAAGTGCCTGATAAATTGTCGGTTCCTAAGCAACAATTTAAAAAGATGGTATCACCAATGCCCTTTACAACACAACAGTTACAAAATGAATTCATGCCTTGAAGAGGAAGACCTGTGGGCCATGGACAGTGATGTGGACAGCAATGTGGGTGTTAGATGTGCTCAAAACAAACTTCTAAGACATCATCACAATGCCTTACCGTCATCTGTTTCTTCCAGTATATCATAGTCTATCCCACATGTTCAAGAAGCATAGTTTGTGCCTTACAGCTACCATACAAGGCACTTATGATACCTCATTTAATTCATGGTAACCATGCAAGGACCATCATCCTTACAGATGTGGAAAACGAGGAGCATCACAAGATCATGGATGATGCTGGGGCACTGAGATGGAAATGATGTGCTTGAACGTTTTAAGCATTTATATCTTTCTTTCTTTTTATTGATTCTAGAGAGAGGGGAAGGGAGGGAGAAAGAGAGGGAGAGTAACATTGATGTGAGGGAGAAACATTGATTGGTTGCCTCTCACATGTTCTCAACTGGGAACTGGCCTGCAACCCAGGCATGAGCCCTGACCAGGAATCTTCTGGTTTGCAGGACAATGTGCACCCAACTGAGCCACACCAGCCAGGGCTATGTCTTGGAATTTTATAATTGCCTACTTAGTATTTTTTTTTCCTTCATACATTACAGGCTCCGCAGAGACAATATTTCACTCGCTAATCCATCCCCATTTTCTAAAAAAGGAGTGATTTCATATAAACACCCCTTTCCATATAATAAATATATATGAAAATCTGGATGCCAGATCTTATTAGCAATGACAAAGCTTCAAGTCACTATATACCTGGAGGGTAGCACGTCCTATAATTGGTACTTTACATGCACTCTCTCTCAGCTGACAGTACAGACGGATTGCAGTACAGTTCTCTGAAAAGGCTAATGTGAAACTGACAACACCGCTATAAAGCTCGTAGAGCAGTGGTCTCAAGTGGGCTCCCTGGTCAGCAGCACGCACACAAGCTTGGGAACTGGATGTGCATATTCTTGGTTTCCACCTCATATCTACTGAATCAAAAGCTCTGAGAATGGGACCTAACATTCTGTGATTTAGCAAACCTTCCAGATGATTCTGATGCACACTAAAGTTTTGAAAGCTTCTAGTTTAATGAGACAACAGCCATGGAAGATGATTTGATAGACAGAGGGTCCTACTACTTCTCTAAACCTATTTTAGATTCCACTGGGCCTTTGGGATGAAATGCAATGAGGCTAGCAAGCTTAAAACATCAAGTTGCTAAGTTCAATATGTACACAATTACATTTTATCCTCAAACCCTTTATATGAGTTTTGTAAAGATTTTTTCTCTATGGAATAAGGAGTGAAGAGAAGGAAAAACAGTAAATTTAAAGCCTGTCTTATCTGAAAAAAAAATTGCATGGGAAAAAAACCAGAAGCAATCTTCAAGGAGTTCATTCTTGGAAACGATCAGTGGAAAATAACCATTAACAATAGGAGGCACTCAAGTATCCGCTGGGACACACTGCCAGGCAATGGAGTCGGTGCTAATCAGAAAGTAGCTCTCTAACAGCAAAGAAGTTCCACAATTGTGGAAAGTTCAAGTTTGTCGTCAATTAAGTGTCTTTTAATAACTCAAGCCCAATGCCCAAACATTGGATGTGCAGTAATAACATTTTAAAATCACTTTTCACATATTAGAGCTAAAAAGGAAAAAGAAACACTTCATGCTCCATTGCTTATTTTGTGCTTATTTTAGATTTTAGGACACAATAAAGTATGTATCTCAAAGAGTACGCTATTTTTATTGTATTTACCTCTGCACCATCGCTATGAGTGGCTTTCTATAAGATTGTGATCTTTAGAAAAAATCGTATCAATCGTATCAGGTAGAGACACACAGTGCTACGAAGCAAACCCTGTCTGCGGCAAAGCTCTTTCTGTCGGTGTCTTCTGCCACAGGAACTCAGTTGCTCTTCAGGGACTTTTCCATCATCCTCTCCACCACGCCCTCTCTATGTTTAATGATATTAACATTACCTTTTAAAATCAAATTAATTCATGTTTAGTTCTGACCAACATCACATACTCCGTAACTATTTCATTACATTTCTGATTTAATAGCTCCCAACTGCTACCTCCTTTTCTAGTTCCACGTAACCATCCCCCTGGTTCAAGTCACTGTCATCCTTACCTAGTAATAAGCACTAACTAGTGCCTCCCATATCCCAGTCACCCCACACACTGCTGGAAGGTGTATCTTCCTAAGCAGCAATTTGATGTGCACTATTCTGCCCAAATAACATGAGCTATTCTCACTTGCCTGCCAAAGTAAGCACCACTTTCTGCCTGACATGAAGCTGCTCCAGGTCTAGAACCAGGTTACTGTCCCATCACCACCTTCCGCCATCCTTCTACACAGGCACCAGGATCCAATCACACAGGTACCTGTTTCCTAAGAAAGCGTTCCACCTCTAGCATTCCCATCTTTAACTTGGAATGCCTCGGTCATCTCCCAAGTCTCTTTCTGTCCTGGCAAAATCTTATAATTCACAATTCAGCTCAATGCAACTTTATTCATTTATTCATTCATTTGCTTATTCAACCACTATTTTCTTGATGTGTCTACTGGACAAGACACCATGAGAGATGCTAAGGTGGAATGCGGAGTGTAGGGCAATGTGGCTACATGAACAACTTCTACTCTCAATAAACTTGTAATTCAATCAGGGGCTAAGAGAAGACATAATTATCAATAATGCAGAGAAAAATTTTCAAAGAGGTATTGAAAGTGAAGGCTTTAAGGCTAAAGAAGGATTTAGTTCATTCTGTTAGAATCAAAAGCAAAACTCATTTTCTTCATCTTGCACTCTTTATGTGCAGATGCATATACAGTATATGCTAAGGGAAAAAATGAAGAGTTCTGCTCCCTGACTTGAGAGGATACCTGATGCAGCATCCCTCCTGGGCTTACGCTCCTCTAAAACACCCCATTTACCTACCTTCTGCCTGTCATGCCACCCCCCTGAACTTACCCTGTCGTATTCAGGTGCTCCTGGCCACTGTTAACATTGCTATACAATAAACTGGCTCAGTCTGACAAATCAGTGACTCGCCTTTTAGAATCTTAGTGCCTTTCCCAGAAGCAGTGATTATCAATGTGTGGTGATGATGCCCCTTGGGGTACATCGGTGATATCTGGAGACATTTTTGATGGACACACCTGGGAGAGGTGCTACTAGCTAGCGTCTAGCCAGTAGAGGTGCTAAACATCCTAGAACCCATTTTTCCACAACAAAGAATTATGTGCTCCAAAATATCAACAATGCTGAGGCTGAGAAACAGTTCCCTAATGCCATAAGTAACATGGAAGTTTAAAGGTCTAGTGATAAAAGACATTTTGGAAGGGAATGCCTTAACACCGCTCGTCATAACACAGGTCTAAGTGGAACTGGCAGTGACCTAGCGTCAGCTTCTTATATCGGAGACACTTAAGAACTTACAGAAGGAAAGACAAGCCATTCCACTGTTAAACAGTTAATATCTTTAGGAAGTTGTTATGTTGTTTTTACTTATTGATCCCAGTTTTCTCTCCTGACCCATACAGAATGAATATATGTTCCGCATAACAATCCTCCATGCATTGAAGGCATACGTGATGTTCCCTTTAAGTCTTCTTTCTCAAATTTAATACTGCTAGATATTTCAAACGTTTTTCATTATCCTAACCATTTTGGTAATGACAATTGCACTTAGACTATTTCTAATTAAATACAGAATTTCATATTGGTTCCTATGAAGTTTCACATTGTTTGTTTCAAGTCCCAAGCTTTGTTTTTTCAAAATTCTTATTGTATCATCTATATATTTTAAAAATATGGCTTGCCTTTCATCATCTAAGTCACTGGCAAAGACACTGACCAGGACATGTTCTGCCACCAGCAAGTCACCAAGTCCTGTCCTCCAGGCTCACGCCCATCACCACTCACCCTCACGGGTGGGTGCTGCAATAAGCTCCAAACGACTGCACTACCACCTACCACTCAATCTTCAGTTCATCTTTCATACAACCACCCTGTGCATATAGACTTTTCCAACTGCCTGGGAAAACACCTCATAAGCTATGTCTCCTGCAAGGATCTTATTTCTGAGCCTAATTATTCAATCAGAAAGGAAGGTTAAGGAACAACTTGTTTACAATAAGTCCATGCTCAAATGGAGCCTATTTCTAACTCTAGGCACACATTGTTTTTATTATTATCATTTAATCATAAATTCTGTAATTTTACTGTACATCAATTAATCTTGTCTTATTCTGGTTCCAGAATATACCTAGTCTACTCTCTTGAAAATTAAAACTCCTTCACTGCCCCCAGTGTTTTGGCCCTGCGGTGTTCCAGCTTGGCAAGTGTGGTGGGGGAATAAGAGCGTGAACACTGCTCTCAAAGAACCTGGGTTTGAATCCCAGTTCCTCCATTTCATGATACATAACCTTAGTCAAGTTAACCTCTCTCTGTCTCAATATCCTTATCACTAAAATGGATCTAACAAAATTGCCACATGGGTGTGTTGTGAGAATCAAATAAGACAACAGCACAGTGCTTAGGATAGTGAGTGACAGATAGCAATTCTGGTTAGATGTCATGTTATTAATTAAAGAGGGTACACGTGATTCTATGACCTCAATCCAAGTTGCTTAAATTCATGAGGATATAAAGCTCTAGACTGAGCCACTGTTAACTGGATAAAAGTATAGTACATTATTTATTTCTCATTTCTTGGTCTTTATCTTCATCTTAACAAAAACACACTAATTCTTGGTACTTAACTATAATCCTCTTTGATAAAAAATGTATCAGCAAAATAAAGGTTGAATTACTCCACTTTTCTCATGTCATCTATTAAAATCTCCCCATCTGCTCACACCATGAGCTTCATTTCATCATGTTATTATTAGAACTTACATTTCTAATTCTTCAAAATATGTGCAGAGAGAATAATACCTTTGGCTGTAGTTATGTCTACATATCATGACTAAATAAAATTTCTTATTAAAGTATTTTTATGTATTTAAACAACTAATTTTAGCCTATTAATCTGATAATAAGCAGCAACAGCAGAGAGTAAATTGTGCCTTTATACAGTAAACTCATATTGGTTTATTTTTTTAATTTTTTAAGTATTTTTATTAATTATGATATTACAGTTGTCCCAATTTTTTTTCCTTCTCCCCCTTCCTCCTGGTACCACCCATCCCTCCAGCAATGCCCCTCAGTTCATGTCCACGGGACGTGTGTGCAAGTTCTTTGTCGTCCCCCTCTCCTGTACTGTTCTTAACTTCCCTGTCTGCTTTGTTCCTATTACGCTTCTAGACTCCCGCAGCATTTCCCCTTTTCTCCCCCTTCCTCATCCCAGCTAATAACCTTCCAAATGATCCTCATACCTATGATTCTGTTCCTGTTCTGGTTGTTTGCTTAGTTTGTTTTTGCTTTTGTTTTCATTTTTAGATTCAGTTGTTGATAGTTGAGAGTTTGTCGTCATTTTAATGTCCATAGTTTTGATCTTCCTCTTTTTCTTAAATAAGTTCCTTTAACATTCATGTAATAATGGCTTGGTGATAATGAACTCCTTTAGCTTTGCCTTGTCTGAGCAGCACTTTATCTGCCCTTCCACTCTAAATGACAGCTTTGCTGGATAGAGTAATCTCAGTTGTAGGTCCTTGCTTTTCATGACTTAGAATACTTCTTTCCAGCCCTTTCTTGTCTACAAGGTGTCTTTTGAGAAATCAGCTGATAGTTTATGGGCACTACTTTGTAGGTAACTGTCTCCTTTTCTCTTGTTGCTTTTAAGATTCTCTCTTTATCTTTAACCTTTGGCATTTTAATTATGATGTGTCTTGGAGTGGGCCTCTTCAGATTCAACTTGATTAGGACTCTCTGGCTTTCTAGACTTACATGTCTATTTCCTTCACCAAATTACGGAAGTTTCCTTTCATTATATTTTCAAGTAGATGTCCAATTTCTTGCTCTTTCTCTTTTCCTTCTGGCACCCCTATGAGGCAAATGTTGGACCTCTTGAAGTTGTTCCAGAGGCTGCTTAAACTATCCTCATTTTGGGAGGGTTATTTTTTCTTCTTGTTTTCCTGATTGGTTGTATTTTGCTTCCTCATGTTCCAAATCATTGATGTGATTCTCGGCTTCGTCCACTCTACTGTTGTTTCCCTGTAAATTGTCCTTTATTTCAATTAGTGAATCCTTCATTTCTGACTTGATCTTTTTTATGCTGCTTAGGTCCTCACTAAGTTCCTTGAGCATCCTTATCACTAGTGTTTTGAACTCTGCATCTGATAGATTGCTTATCTCCATTTTGTTTAGCTCTTTTTCTAGAGTTTTTATCTGTTCTTTCATTTGGGTCATGTTTCTTTGTCTCCTCATTTTGGCAGCCTACCCATGTTTGTTTCTATGTATTAGGTAGAGCTGCTTTAACTCCATCTCTTGGTAGTGCAATCTAATGTAATAGGTGTCCAATAGGGTCCAGTGGCACAGCCTCCCCTACCACCCAAGACAGGTACTTGAGGTGTACCCTTTTTGTGGGCGGAGTGCACCCTCCTCTTGTAGTTGAGCCTTGGCTGCTGTTGGCAGATCTACAGGAGGAATTTACCCAGGCCAGTCAGTTGCAAGGTATGGCTGTGACCACTTACCATCAACCTACATCCTCCAAGGAGGATCAGCTGTTCAGGGGCAGGGTAGTGGCGCTCCAATGTGGCCTGTAGCTGTCCACAAGGTATACTGGTCCTGGAGTTTCTTGGGTAGTAGAGGCCAAGGTCAGTCCCTACCTGTGTTTTGCCTGAGGCCACCCTTCCTAAGCTATAAAGCAATCTGAGAAGGCTGGTACTTGTGCTGGGCTTGGAGATTCACAGGCGAAGCCAAGCTATGAAACTAACTTGGCTGCTTCTAGTGCTGGGCCTGGAGCTCACTGAGGCCAGCTCTTGCTTGTTTGATAGGATTTAGGAAGTTGTGCTGCAGGAGCCAAGACCAGCCATTCATATGGAAAAGCAGCTGGGGTTGGCCAGTAAATTGGGTGGGGTGGAGTCCCTGGGGATCTCCAAGGTGGATCAAACAGTGTTAACCACATTGATGGAGTCTCAGATATGGCACCAGCCTGCTGGCTCCATGGCTCTGTAGAGGGGAGGGCTCAGAAAATGGACAATGGCCTCTACTCACCCCAAAGCCAGACACTTTAGCCTCTCCCAGTGTGCCACTGGTGCCCTTCAAGCTGCCGTCCCGGCACTAGAGCTCAGAGGGAGTGAGTCTGAGTAGGTGAGTACATGTGTGGCTTCTTTAAGAGGAACTGTTTGGAGCTCCAGCAATTTCCTCCACTGACTCAATCCCTGCTGGTTTTTGCAGCCAGAAGTGTGGGGACTTATCTTCCTGGCATTGGAACCCTGGGATGGAGGGCCTCGTATGGGTCTAGGACTCCTCTCTCCCTAGATATCCCTCCCGAATTTTTATCCAACATACGTGGGTGAGAGACCAGCCCATTCTGCATCTGTGTGCCTCCTTGCATTCTCAATGGATGTAGTGTCTTTAATTCCGTAGTTGTCAGACTTCCATTCAACTCGATTTCTGATGGTTTGGAGTGATAGTTCTTCTATATTTTAGTTGTAATTTTGATGTGGTTGTGCAAAGAGGCAAGCCATGTCTGCCTACACTGCCATCTTGACTGGAAGCCTTCATACTGGCTCCTAGTGAGCATCTTTTTTTTTTTTTCTCTTAGCACCAAAGTTTTTATTATATAACATTTAACCATAAAGCTTTGAATTTAAATACCAACTAAGTAGTCTCTCTGGCCAAGATGGAGGCATAGGTAGACATGCTTTGCTTCTTCACACAACCAAAAGAAGGATAACAACCAATTAAAAAAACAAACAAACAAACAAAAAGCAACCAGAACTGCCAGAAAATTGAACTGTATGGAAGTCCAACAACTAAGGAGATAAAGAAACATTCATCCAAAATGGTAGGAGGGGTATAGATGGTCAGCCAGGGAGAACAGGACATGGGACAAGGCAGTGGCTGGCAGAACAAGATATCCCACCTTCGAATGCAGATAAGCTGAGAGGAACAACTGGGGAGCAAGACAGACCACACAACCCAGGGTTTCAGCATGGGGAAATAAAGCCTCAAGACCTCTGGCTGTAAAAACCTGTGCAGGTTGCAGCAGTAGGAGAAACTCCTAGTTTCACAAGAGAGTCCATTGGAGGGGCCCACAGAATCCTAGAATGTACACAAGACCACCACTCAGGAATCAGCAACTAAAAGGGCACAATCCACTGTGGGAAGCAAGGGAAGTGACAGAAAGTGGGCAAGAGCCAAGCAAATGGCACTGTTCCCTTTCTGACCCCTACCCCTCAGTGCAACGAAGTGGTTTTACCAACCCGGCGAATACCTGAGGCTCCGCCCATGACAACATAACAGGTGCCCAGAGACAAAGAAATATGACCCAAATGAAAGAACAGAACAAAATTCCAGAAAAAGAACTAAGCGATGAGGAGATACCCAACCTATCAGATGTAGAGTTCAAAACGCTGGTAGTCAGGATGCTCACAGAAATGGTTGAGTATGGTCTCAAAATAGAGGAAAAAGTGAAGGCTATACATAGTGAAATAAAGGAAAATCTACAGAGAAACAACAGTGACAGGAAGGAAACCAGGACTCAAATCAATGATTTGGACCAGAAGGAAGAAATAAACATTCAACTAGAACAGAATGAAGAAACAAGAATGCAAAAAAATGAGGAGAGGTTTAGGAACCTCTGAGACAACTTTAAATCTTCCAACATCCAAATCACAGGATGCCAGAAGGAGAAGAGGAAGAGCAAGAAATTGAAAACTTATTTGAAAACATAATGGAGAACTTCCCTAATCTGGTGAAGGAAATAGACTTCTGGGAAATCCAGGAAGCTCAGAGCTTCCCAAAAAAGTCAGACCCAGGGAAGCACACAAGGCATATGATAATTACATTACCTAAGATTAAAAATAAGTGGAGAATCTTAAAAGCAGGAAGAGAAAAGGAGACAAGTTACCTACAAAGGAATTCCCATAAGACTACCAGGTGATTTCTCAAAAGAAACCATGCAGGCAAGAAGGGGCTGGGAAGAAGTATTCTAAGTCATGAAAGTCAAGGACCTACATCCAAGATTACTCTATCCAGTAAAGCTATCATTTAGAATGGAAGGGCAGATAAAGTGCTTCCCAAATAAGGTCAAGGTAAAGAAGTTCATCATTACCAAGCCCTTATTATATGAAATGTTAAAGGGATTTATCTAAGGAAAAGAAGAAGATCAAAAACTACGAACAGTAAAATTACAAGAAACTCACAACTATCAATAACTGAACCAAAAAAAAAAAAACCCAAACAAAACGAAAACAAAAATGAACTAAGCAAAGAACTAGAACAGAAACAGAATCACAGAAATGCAGATCACATGGAGGGTTATCAGCAGATAGGTGTAGTAGGGCAAATGGAGGAAAAGGTACAGGGGTAAGAAGCATAATGGGTAGGTACAAAAGAGACAGGAGGAGGTTAAGAATAGTATAGGAAATGGAGAAGCCAAAGAAATTATATGTATGACCCATGGACATGAACTAGGGGGCAGGGAATCCTGGTGGGAGGGCGGGTGCAGGGTGGAAGGGGAGAAAGGGGAGGAAAAAAATGGGACAACTGTAATAGCATAATCAAAATATACTTAAAAATAATAAATAAGTAAATGAATAAATAAATACCAACTAAGTAATCTTGTCTTCTTTCATTTAACAAGTAAAGCAATATATTGACATCAAAGGCAACCAGAAGCAGAAGCCAGCTCCATATATTACACAGACCGCCCTTCATTCCAAACAGTATGTGCAGGTCACTCGCCAAATCTGGAATTGATGCAAATAGTATTATATTTGCATTCCGAACACTAAACTGGAGAAGTCATTGAATGCACGTTCTTTGGTTTTGCTATTGATATATGTTCCCTCTACAATTAAGGAACCTACTAAAACTTCAAAGAAGGTTGAGATCTCACAACTTTCTCAAGATGCAAACAAAATTTTAAAATAATAGTTTCAGGAAATAGAAACGAAAAAGCCCAATATCCATCTCTAAAGCATTTAGCTTTAGTTCAAATTATAAAAACAGGTAAAACGTCCCTTCCTATTATACCTGCTGAGGAAGGGCAGTGTGGTTAAGTATCCCTTATGAACAGAAAACACATCGGAAGGGCAGAGCACCTGAAACACACCCCTGCCTACCCAGAAAGCCTAGCTTGTTGCTTTTAGTGGAACAGAAATACTCCTCCCACCCCAATGGGCTACACAGTTTCATTTAGACTCTGCCTAGTGTACAAACCTGAATCCCCTCAGTCAATAAGTATTCTTTTAGCACCAAGTACTGCCAGAATATTCCCCTGGGCGTACTGCTGCATAATATTTATGAAGACACCACTGACTACAGAGAGGCTATGAGCAATTCTCACCAGAAATCAAAGAATCAGGGTAGGCTGCACTGGGGGAGGTCAGGGAGGGAGTTCTCTCCCTGTTTTTTTTCCGGAAAGGTGCCTTGTCGCGCACTCTACAGCTTGAAGCATAATCCGGATGTGGTAACTTAGAGGCATATTCATCATTCTCACATTGCAGGTGTGGATGTTCATATTGGACCTGAAACCTTAAAGGAACATTCTAGACCCAAATATATTTCTTCTCAATAGGCAGCCTGATGGAAATGTGCGTTTTTGGTAATAAAAACTATAACCTGCAATGTTAACACTGGAAAGAATACTTCATGGCGGGGAAAGGTCAGAACCAGACAAGCAAGACACCGACCTTTGGCGAAGCTCATGGATGATCATGGTCACCGTCACGTGGGCCTGACGTGGGGGTTGATGAAAGGAGGACATGATTTCATGGTTAACATTCTTGGCCACATTTAGGCAAAAACCTCTCTCCTTAATGTGCTCTATACAATACAGTTGAAATAAGTTCAGAATTCTCAATAAAATTTTACTAAACACTAGGAACTAAGAAAAAGAGTATGATCACAGTTATGATAATGACTGCAGACAATTTTACTTCGAAGTGTGTACTGGACCTAGAATCGCAGTTACATCTAGTCTGTCTTTTTGCCTTTCTGGATTTCAGCCTGATGCTGTCCTTAACCTCTGCAACACTGAATAGTTTCACAGGTATACAAACCCAATGTCTAGTCCAAAGGGGCAGATAACACTCCTGTGGTCACTGGAGTTATCCTCTCATTTTCTGATTCTTATTTAAGGGCCCTCTCTTTCCCAGAAAGATGAAGCTGGCACTGAATTCAATTGACAAGGATGTAAAATACATATATCAGAAGATATAATATGCAGTGAAAATATGAATTCAGAACTGTCAGCAAGTAGAAAACACTGAAATCCATAGAAGTGGGTAACCTCTAGGACTCAGTCCTGAGAATATCCAACATTTAAAGAGCAGTTGGGGGTGAAGGAGTTGTTAAAAGAAAGACCGAGAGGAAATGGTCTAAAGAAAGGGGAGGAAAGCTACGAGCGCATGGTGGCATGGAAGCGCAGAGACCACAGCATCTCACTGTGCAGAATACTGGGAGGCCAGCAAGAATCAGAAATAGACATGCCTTCGTTACAAACAAATACAAATATATTCAATGGATTGGACGACCTGGACAAAACGTATAAATTTTTACAGACTCACAATTTTCTAAAACTGAATCAGGAAGAACCAGAAAATCTGAGCAGACTGATTATAATTAATGAAATAAAAGCAGTAATCAAAAAATCCCCAGCAAACAAAAGTCCCAGACTGCTTAGCTTCACAGGTAAATTTTATCAAACATTAAAGAAGAGCTAACACCTATCCTCAAACTATTCAAAAAAAAAAATCAAGAGAGGGAAAGACTCCCAAGTTCATTTTACTAGGCCGGCACTATCCTAATTCCAAAACCAGATAAAGATTCTACAAAGAAAGAAAACTATAGGTCAATATTCCTGATGAACATAAATTCTAAAATCCTCAACAAAATATTAGCAAACTGGCTCGAGCAATACATTAAAAAGATTATATATCTTGGTCAAATAGGATTTATTCCTGGAATGCAAAGTTGGTATAATATTTGTAAATCAATTAATGTGATATATAACATGAAGAAAATGAAGAATAAAATCACATAATCATATCAGTAGATGCAGAAAAAGCATTTGATAAACTCCAGCAACATTTATGATAAAAACACTCAGCAAAGTGAGAATACCTCATACAAAGGCCATTTATGAGAATAACATTTCATTCAATGGGGAAAAACTAAAAACATTTTCCTAAAGGTCAGGAACAAGACAGGGATGTTCTCTTCCACCACATTTATTCAACATAGTACTGAAAGTCCTAGCCGCAGCTATCAGACAAGAGGAAGACATAAAAGGCATCAAAATTGGAAAGGAGGAAGTAAAATTCTCATTATTTGCAGAAAAGAACTCCACCAGAAAACTACTAGAACTGGTAAATGAATTCAGTAAAATAGCAAGATACAAAATTAATATTCAGAAATTGGTTATATTTTTACACCAATAATAACACATCAGAAAGGAAAACTAAGGAAACAATCCTATTTACAATTGTATCAAAAAATGCCCAGGAATAAGACCTGTATTCAGAAAACTATAAGACATTGAAGAAACAAATCAAAGATGACACAAATAAATGGAAGCATATATCATATTTATGGACAGGGAAAATTAATATCGATAAAATGTCCATATTACCCAAAACAATCTATAGATTCAACACAATCCCTGTCAAAATACTAATGGCATATTTTGCAGAACTAGAATAATCAAAAAATTTATATGGAACCACAAAAAATCCTGGATAGCCTCAGCAATATTGAGAAAGAATAAAGTTAGGGGTATCATACTACACCTATATAAAACTATACTACAAGGACATATTAATCAAAACGGCATGGCACTGGAACAGAATAAAGAGCCAATAGCCCCAGCCAGTGTGGCTCCCTTGGTTGAGTGTCGTCCCACAAATGGAAAGGTTGCCCATTTGATTTCTAGTCAGGGTGTCTGTGGAAGGCAGGCTCAGGTTGATGTTCCTCTCCCACTCTTTCTCCCTCCCTTCTCTCCAAGATCACAAATAAAAATACAATTTTAAAAAAAAGTTTAAAAAAGAATAAAGAACCCATAAACAGACCCAAGTCTTTATGGTCATTTAATATTTGGCAAAGAAGGCAAGACATAGAATGAGGTAAAGACAGTCTATTCAATAAATGGAAGTGGGAAAATTAAATATAAGAAAGGGAAACTGGTTAAATACCTTATGATGTATTCATATGAAATGCAATTAAGTTTATCAATGGAATTTTCACATGAGACATGATTCTAATTTAAATTGTTAAGATGCCATTTGTATAGTGTGGTTCAATTTTGTTAAATAATGAGTATATATGTACAAAAATACTGGAAAACATGTATTAAAATTTTAACAAAAGTTATTTCTGATGATGGGATTATAGAGGACTTTTTTATATCTATTTAGTCAATTTTTACTTTCTGTTTTTAGTCAATGGTTATTTACAATAGATACTTTTATTTATTGTTTTATTTTAAGAGGAGAAAAATGGAACACAGAGATACCATGTTAGAGACATGCCATTTGTCACTCATTTATTGTGCCCATTTTAAAAGCTTTGGTATTTTAAACACAGGATAATAACAATGGTGGTGCTGTTCTAAAGCTGGCAGAATATTCAAAAAGTAACTGTAAATCAGAAAATAAAATACTTACTATGGGTATATGTGCAAGGCTGGGGTTCAGTGGATTAATCAGAGCCTGGATAGTTAACCTATAAAGGCTCTTTGCAAGTTTTAAAGTTAGAGCAGGACTTTTGAATACAGATTCATGAAGTTTATTGCTTTCCCTTCTTATTAAGAATTATAGCCTAATCTTCCTCCTTCAGATAATGTGACAATTAAACTAGCCCATATAGTCAAGTTTCTTGTTGCACTTCTTAAAACATTCAGAAAAAATATTGAAGTATTCTTTCATTAATCTCTTCTTACACTAAATAACTGAAATCCTTCACACTTTATTCACCATAAATTCTTCTAGAATTTTTAATGTAATTCTGTCACCTCAAAGCCTTCCTTTTCCTGGGACAACTTAACATAATAGCTTTCATCTTTTTGCTTGCATTTTATTATCTCATTATTAATATGGACTCTTACTGAAATTTAGCCTCAAGGCATATTTTGACACATAAAAGGAGCTGATGTTTTCCCAAAAGAATCTTCTGAAGCCAGTGCATGCATTGTAAACCTTATTGCCTTGAATTGAATTATATATATATAATATAATATATATTCTTGAATTGAATTATATATATATTATATAATATATATTCTATATATATATTCTTCCAACCCTGGGTTTCGACCTGGTTTCTTTCCAAATTGTTTGTACATGTGAAATTTTCTGAGCTCATCAATGTCTTATGTATGTCTATTTACCAAGCAGTATAACCGAATTCCGTTAGTTTGGTACAAAGTGGTTTTTATGTCAATGAAATAGTGGTGCATTTAATAAGCCCCAGTGAGAACCAAGACATTGGGGCCTGCGTTCATCCATTCCCAAAAAGCCTGTCAGCAGATTGGCAAGCTTGACAGCCACTGAGCCAAATAATGATAAAACGCACTATATTGAAAGCAGAAAATTATCCTAATCAAAATGTCACTTCTGAAAATATCTTTTTAGAAATGACAATACTGTAAACAGAAATCTCCACAGTAACAATTACACATAATTAAATGCTAGATTTCTCTTCAGGCTTCCTTCCTTCTCCACAACTTATTTTTTTCAGGCTGAAATCACCGTCTCTTTCAACTACCTCTTGTTCTGTCAAGGGAAAATATGGCTACACGTTTTTTTAATTTAGTAAACGATTTTAAGGGCACATTTGGCCATATTATAAATGTCAATGGCTGTCAAGATATTTTTTAACCAAAAGCAGAGCCCTGGACTAACACACGACAAGACAAAAGGTGGAGGTGGATATGCATGGGTCCATGAGCAACGGGATGGTGTCCTGGCACATCTGTACCCAAGACAGTGATGTGACTTCTCTTATTTGCTAGAAAGTGGCCTACACTGGCACGTTTTGTTTTATTTGGAGTCTTTGTATGTGTTTCTTTGGACAGGAATCAGTCGGTTGTGAAAGGAAGCAGAGAATGCAGAGAAATGAAGGAAAGGCCGAAGCTGTGGAAGCAACAAAGAAAGAGAATGGATGAGTTGCAGTAATAGCACGAGTGGGACGAAAGGAAGAAAAGCAAGAGGGACAACACGGTCAAAGGGATAGTCCAGTAAATTTTATCTAAGTCACTGCTGCTACGGAGCGCAGGTAGAGAAAGAGGAAGATAAACTTCATGCTTGGTAGACCTACCTGCAGAAATGTAACGACCGTATTAGACATTCTTCCTTTGTGGGGGAGAAAACAGATCCTTCCTGGAGTTTCATTCAGAAGAGAGTCTGTTTCTTGCCCCTGTAATGGACTAGGCCTGGGACTAGGCCTGGGACTGGGCCTGGGACTGGGCCTGGGACTGGCGACTCACCTAACACTGGAATTTCTGACAAATGCCAAGTCTTTGATTCTCAACCGTCCATGAATGGCTAACGCCGTCCATCATCTTGTTACTCTTCAAATCATGATATTGTTTACAAACTACAACAATATTCAATTTCAATGAATGGATTTATATAAATACATGTCGTTTATTAATATAAGTGCACATAAGTGTGATTATTTTGTTCATACAGCAAGTCTTTCTTTGAAAACTGTTAAGAAACAATTTTTAAAAGCCATTTAATAATATACAAGGAATCTGTGTATGTTTGATGCCTCATTTGCTATTTTTATTTCAAAGGTAATCCTTCACTTTTTGAAATTTATAGTATTAGGTTTCTACTTTTAGCCTTTAAATAAATATTAATCTAGACTTCATACCTTAGAAAGGAAAAAAAGACTCATGGACATGGACAACAGTGCAGTGATTGCGGGAAGAAGGGAAATATAAGGGGACTAAATGGTAATGGGAAAAAAACAATACAAAGTGTTTAAAAAGTGTTCCTCACAGCACATGCATCCCAACCTATTTTTCATCCCCCAGTTTGTCTATCACATAGGTATGTGCATTAAGATGCTTGAGGTCGCATGCAACAGAAAACCCAGTTCTAATAGCTTAA
>PVJI01027215.1:0-18005 GCA_004026765.1 Micronycteris hirsuta
TAGTGTTTCATGGGTGGGGTGGGCGGAGGGCAGGAAATTAGGACAACTGTAATACAATAACAATAAAAAATTATTTAAAAAGTATTTTCCTTTTAGTGGACATAAGTAATGGCCAAATTATATATCCACAGACTAGACAGAATACTAAAGAATGAGGAGGCTGTGTGATGTACTGATATGGAAATAACTTTAAAAAGATTAAGAGATAAAAACGTATAGTTGCATATCTATGCATAGATTATCACTCAAAGAACACAAAAACGGGGGGGGGGGGGGAATGGCTGCTTTGAAACTGAGGTGGGGTTTTTTCATTATATACCATTTTATACATCATAAAGGTTGTATCATGCAGATGTTACACAGGCAAATAAAATTTAATAAAAATAGAAACATTAAAACATTTGTGGTTACATAACATCTTCAACTCCTTAAAGAATAGGTCTGAAATAGCTCTAGGATCACATACACAAACATTTCCAGTATTAGATAGCTACTAGTATGGCATGTAATTAGACTCTATTGCACTAAACATGTGATATAAGAGAGTTAATGCTGTGGCATTTTTTGCATCAAAGGTTACTTAATCCATTACTCTAGTCAAATGGAAATTTTAATTTCATATAGATATAGCATTAGATTACTTCGTTTAAAACCACTGGGAGAGCCCTGGCTGGTGTGGCTCAGTGGGATGGGAGTCCTATGGCAAACTCTAAGGTCAATTCCCAGTCAGGGCACATGCTAGCCAGATCCCCAGTTGGGGGCATGCGAGAGGCAACTGATCTGTTTCTCTCATACTAATGTTTCCCTCTCTTTCTTCTTCTCTTCCTCTTTCTAAAACTAAATAAATTAAATCTTTAGGAAAAAAAACACTGGTAGAAAAAGCGAGAAGTGGCCAAATGGAGCTTCCTTTCTTTGATATACATTCAGGTTTGTTAAATTTTTACTTGGTGCAGCTAACGTTCCAAAGGTGTCACAGGTCTAAAAGATGAAAAACCTTCACAATAAACTGACTCACGAAGTGCCTTTTAGTTGCTATGCCTCTGTCTTGGATAGATCTGAAAAACAAACTACTACTCAAAAATCCTTTTTAAAAACTAGCCACAATTAATATTTTACCCAGACCACTGGTTCTCAATTGATTTTCTTATGGAAACTGGTATGCTTCTAATTGTGCAGTATCTAGAATACTATAGGTATTTTACATTTCGTTTCAACATCTCAATGAGAGGTCTTATTGTAAGTTAACAAATTTAAAAGTATTCTCATTGTATAACAATTCACCACACCACAATGACATGCTTAATGTTTAAGTATTAGCTCCTTTTAGTTTCCTATATTAACAAAGTTTTATTCATTTTTTTAAAGATTTTATTTATTTATTTTTAGAGAGAGGGGAAGGGAGGGAGAAAGGGAGAGAAGCATCAATGTGCAAGAGATACATCAATCCGTTCCCTCTTGCATGCCCCCAGGCATGTGCCCTGACTGGGAATCAAACCGGCAACCTTTCAGTTCACAGGCCAGTACTCAATCCAGAGCCACACCAGCCGGGGCAGTTTTATTCATTTTTAATTGCTATACACGTCATCAAATGCTTACAAGCCATGACTTAACTATATTCTTATTGTTAGCTATTTAACCTGTGTAATGTATTCTAATTTAAAGTTAAGAGTGCAAAAATAAACATTACATGTATTTTAAGTTACTCTGAAAGCACAATCATGGCACAACAGAAAGTTAATACAATCATTAAAACCAACAATAAAAATCCAGCAACATAGCAAACAGTTCACTGATTTATTAGATGAACAAACATATATCCATATAATCAATGAAAACTGTATGATATATAAAATAATCTTAAAAATGTTGGGAATTAGCAGCACCATCTTTTATTGAGCAAGAAATAGCAAGAAAAACTTCACATATTTTATGCAAACACTAGAAGAGGGTAACTACTTTAAGACCTAATAATGCCACAGAATGGGATAACTGAAAAGGGCATTTTTTAGGAAAACACACCTCCTTCTATTCCAAATAGTTAGTGAGTATATCTGATTATTATTTTTTTAGAAAAATGCTACTGAAATAAGAGATACTGCATAGTATTTTAATGAGGAAAGGAGACTAATACCCAGCTATTTCTGCTTCTATGAAAAATTATGAAATTAGAATTAAAAATAATTTTAAAAGACAATAGTATCTAAGAAACATTAAATAGAACAGATCACTATGAAAATACATCACCTTTCCAATTTGCTTAATAATTTACTTTAAAAAGTTGTATACTTTTCATCACAAATGACTCAGTAAGCATTTTTAAAAGTTAATGTACTTCTAAAATCTAATAGTCTTTTGATTTATTTTTTAAACCTTTAGCCCTCCTGTTATATTTACTGTGTATCAGGGTAAGAGGCTGAGTTTGTGTGAAGGATACAAATTAACACACATTTTATAGCAACGTTTCCCCTAACATCTACAAAATTCACATTTATAATACAAGCAAGTACACAGCTTATGATTAAACTGTTGAATTCCAAAAAGTCAAACAACATACTATTTTTTTTTGTGTGCCTTTTTAAAAAGTTCACCTTCGGCGCCAGCTTCAAAAAACTTCATATCCTACATTAGCAAAGAAACCATTTTCCACATACAGTTCAGCAAACACAAACAGCTTTTCTGTGCTGGTGCAGTAAAGGATTTCCAATTTTCTTCTGGCCCCTAAGTCTGCGTCGCATGGTAAGTTTAACAGAGTTCTTTCGCTGCGAGGTTGTGGGGAGGTTTGCAGGCTGAGCACTACTACTTCGGCTTAAACCATTTCGTCTATGCTTCTTCATAAGAGGGCCAGAATTGGATTCTTCTAATGTCCTTTTAAAGTTTGCTGGAGGGGTTCTTTCAACTTCTTGGGCTTTCATTTGACCTGGAGTTGACATCTTTAAATTTTTTTGGTCCACGATGGTGTTTGTTGAATTGGTAGGCACAAGGCCAACTGGCAGACTATTACTCAAAGAATCATGTATCCTTAAAGTCAGGGCTTTAGTGCAATTTTCTTCAAGTGGCTCTGGATCTTTTGAGGGTATGACTGCAGCCTGGACATTCCCTCGAGCTATCTCAGCTGGGACTTCTACGTAATTCTCTGAGAAGGCATTACTACGAACAAGGGCAGGTATATGGTCCTTAGAGTTCAGCCTTGGCCAAGGGTCCTCCTCCAGTGACTGAAAAACAAGAAAGTAAACCAAATAAGAAATAATTTCTCCTAGAATTGAACCTAACTCTTGAGGAGATGAAAGGGTTTCATTAGAATAAGTGACACATTTGGCTTTTTCCTACTTTCTATAGTCTAATTTCTGAAAATTTAGTAGTATGGAAAATGTGAAGGGCAACATTGAAGCTACTATGTCATATAAGGAAACTCACATTGTTTTGCACCCATCATCCAAACACTAGATACTGTTCTGTGATCTGAGAAAAGCAGGACTCACTGAACATGGTTGGGGCACTTCTCAAAGCAGTGAAAATCATAAATAAACTTTCAGGTATTGTTTTTTAGAAGTTTCACAGGTGATTCAGATGTGCACCACTCTGTTTGCTGTACTGCTCTAGATCTACATATACTCAGAATATCCCCCCATCTCCAGACAGATAAGAACATTCTTCCTATCAAACCCAATCTTCCACTATGACAATACCCTATAAAATCATTGTCTTGTAGTTTCTCAAAGACAGAGTTGAAGCATAAATGCTATCTCTCCCCCAAGTATGTAACACATCCCTCAACTGCTTCCTCACTTCATCAAATAAGTTATTAAAATATTAATATATTTTTTTTTCTGGGAAAAGAAATCTTTTTTATTGAACCTACCTAGGTGTTAGGTATTAATATATTCTGAAAAGGCCAAGTAAACCCTTTTATAAAATGGTAAGTGAGGACATATGCCTGGTCATCTTCAGATATAAAATCCACTAGGAATAAATACCTTTCAAAAAAGTACTATATAAAAACGTATATTAAAAAAAATTCCCTTTAATGTTTCTATAATAAAAAAGAAAGGGAAATTAAAGCCATCTAAAAGCATTTCGATTTAACCATAAATATGAAGATGCTTTACTGAAAAAAAAAAAATACATTGACTTTAGATCAAATGAAGAATGAAGGTGAGAAACCCTAATTCCTAATTTGGTACTGCTCCAAAAAGGTTTCTTATTTTATTTTACTTTACTGAGAATATACCTCTTCTTGGGGTCATTGGCTCATTTATTTATTTTATTTTATTTTTTATTTATTTATTTTCAGAGAGAGGGGAAGGGAGGGAGAAAGAGAGGGAGAGAAACAACAATGTATGGTTGCCTCTCACATGGTCCCTCACTGGGGACCTGGCCTGCAACCCAGGCATGTGCCCTGACTGGGAATCGAACCATCGACCCTCTGGTTCCCAGCCCGTGCTCAGTCCACTGAGCCACACCAGCCAGGGCTTCATTTATTTATTTTATACTACACAGTTTTTATTCAAGCTCAGTTCTTCTTATCTGTTTTAACACTGACTAAATGGAGGGCAGCAACCTTATCTCAAAAGTATGACTGTGGAGAAAGGGTAACAAGAGTTTCTGTTCTAGAATATTTGCACATGACTTTCAATAATATGACAACAAGAGTTGTATGTGAGTTTATCCTTCTGCTTTAGGTTGACTCCAATGTCTACCCTGGTCACAAGCATGTCGTAGCTGAACACAAAAACTGTATCTAGTCATAAGTAACTGATGACCAACAGTTCATCCTGCTTAAATATAGAAAAAGGATTTGCAACAAGACCAGGCAGCAGTAAGTTCTGCAGACAGAAGGCTTCCTACTACCAAAACACCATGTTACTAATACAAGCATCGAGAAATTGATAGGAACAAAACATATGCTTTAGTTTGTATAACAACATTAAATATTAGATGGGATTCTTTTCTAAAAGAAAATGGAATGATTTCAGAGTTAACACAATTTATTGTGATTTCAGTGGTGCTGTGTCTTTTTAAATTCATAGATTATTATTTTCTCACTACAGGTGTGCTGGCTTTCCTTCCCCCCCACTTTCTCCTTGAGCTTTTCCTTTTCCTTCTTTTTTATTGGCATTCTGTGGTAATATATTGCATCCATTAGCGCGGGCAACTACTTGGACTTCTTAGACTCACACCAGATTAATTACTTAATATCGTTAAACCTACTGACAAGTTCATACTGCATTTGTGATATTGAGAGATCACCTCCTAACAATACATACTTTAAAGCTTCACTACTTCAGAGATCAACTTTCTCGCTCCATCTAGCAATCCAACATTCAACAACTAATTACAATTGTGCCCAGAAAGCAAAAGAAACTAAGTGTTAATTTGCTGAAAGAATTCTCTTCCTTAGTCCTCTTTCCTATAGCTCTCTTGGTTGTAAAAACATCTTAGTCTTACCTTAAAGAAAGGATGGAGAAAGAAATTTATGCCATTGTAAGATATCATTAACCAGAGGTATTTTCACTAATCCACCCAAAACAAAGATCTGACTTCTGATTTACCTTAGATTCAAACAGAAGCTGACATATCTATAGATATAAATCTAGTCTCAAATACCTAGTTTAAATGTGGATCTTAAAATACATTCAAAATTAACCAAAATATCATTATATTTGTTTAGATGTTACCAAACATGGGATTATTATAACAATGAAATAAATCAGAGATACTTGTGAGTATTCATGGTTAAGTCAATAAAAAAACAAAAAACAGAATCTTGAGCAGAAATTAATTAGCCTTTATTTGTTAGGTCAAAGCCAACAATACTAATTATTGTGAATGGCTCTAAATATTTTCCCGTATCTGGGTGGGGCCAATTGGCTCACAAAAAACCATGCCTACATATAAGTTAATGCATACATATATTTCATCTTTATGATTATTAGATGATTATTTCTCAGAACTTTAGAAATAATTTTAAAACATTCTTTATGTGCAGTCTGTGTATAATTTTACTAACTCTAATTAGCAGATGGCATCCAGGTTTTTTTTTTGTTTTTTTTTAAAGATTTTATTTATTTATTTTCAGAGAGAGGAGAAGGGAGGGAGAAAGAGCAATGTATGGTTGCCTCTCACATGGCCCTCATCGGGGACCTGGCCCGCAACCCAGGCATGTGCCCCGACTGGGAATCGAACCGGGACCCTCTGGTTCCCAGCCCGTGCTCAATCCACTGAGCCACACCAGCCGGGCAGCATCCAGTTTTTATTTGAGATCAATATTAAGAATATTTATTCCTGCCAAAAGATCCTCTGTCCCCTTACCCTTAACTTTACTCTCCCACTTCCTTCTCTATCCTGCCTAAAAGTTAGTCAGTCAAATACAAATACATTAGGGAACATGAAAGTGATGGATACATTCAAACTGAGAAATAGGCAAATATTCAGAAGAACATATGCTTGCTCCTTCCCAACATTCAAAGAATAATGAAGAGACTTTGAAAGGTTTTAATCTGCATTATTCTTCAAGGGATTTCAAAGAAGAGAAATGACTACAAATATACATAGTGTTAGAAAGGGATCAATAAATTCCAAATATTAATATTGTTAATATTCTTCAGGGGTGCCCTGGCTGGTGTGGCTCAGTGGATTGAGCACAGGCCTAAGAACCAAAAGGCCACCGGTTCAATTCCCAGGCAGGACACATGCCTGGGTTGCAGGCCAGGTCCCCAGTCGGGGATGTGCAAGAGACAACTGACTAATGTTTGTCTCTCTCTTTTTCCCTCCCTTCCCCTCTCTGTAAAATCAAATAAATAAAATCTTTAAAATACATATATTCTTCAGGGGCCACATCTATCCACCTTTCCATTAGCTGCTGTACACACAGTTGGCATTCGGGTTAGTAAGTACTGGTGTGAATATGGCTCAATGACAGTAAATTACATGACAGAGATTCAAAGTCTTATTATATAAGAAATCTGACCGCCTGTTTACAGGCAATGGTAACCAAAGAAATTGTCTCAAATACTATAGAACTAAAACAACTTAAATACTATAGAACTATATACCTTGACCGGTGGTGTAGAACTTGGAGAAGAAGTCATCAGGCAGGTTTCTTGACTATTATAGGAAGGGCTATCAGTCAGATTCAGATAGAGCTCATCTTCATTACTGAAATTTCCCTGACTGTCCACTCCTGGTGAGATGCAGATTACTATGGCGCTAGTATTATCTGCTCGAAGCATACGCTGCCTCCAGCGGCCCAGTGCTCGATTCACAAGCATTTTGGCAAAAGATTGTCCATGTTCACCCTGTATTTAAAAGAAGGAAAAGGAAAGCAACATTTCAAATTGAGTCACCACTACATATGTATCAAATTAAAAATAGGTGTTCAATATGGCCTAAATAAATTAAATTTCCAAAATGTCAAACATTATCCACAGATCCCAAAACTATGTTAAACGACACTACTCTAAATTTTACTTTATTTTTTAAAAAGTTTATCGTTTATGGCCCTGGCTGGTGTAGCTCAGTGGATGGAGCACAAGGCTGGGAACCAGATAGTCCTGGTTCGATTCCCGGTCAGGGCACATGCCTGGGTTGCGGGCCAGGTCCCCAGTGAGGGCCATGTGAGAGGCAACCATACATTGCTGTTTCTCCCTCCCTTCTCCTCCCTCTAAAAATAAATAAATAAACAAAATCTTTTAAAAAAAAGTTTATCGTTTATGTTATTATAGTTGTCCCAATTTTCCCCCCTCGTACTACTATAAATTTTAATAAAATAAGGCCTTATCCTGTGGTTAAATTTCACATGAATTTTTATCTTTCTGGTAGCAAGAAACGTGTCTTCAGTGTAAACTTAACTACAGTTATTGCAAAAAAGTTACATAGTTATCAAGGCAAAGTTACATAGAATTTATCTAAAAAGGGAAGTAAACATCAAGTTATTACTGAAAGATAAATTTAAAGATAAACAATTCACAAATGAGATAAAATCAAGGATGGTAAAAAAACTCATTGCAAAGGGCCAATTTCCTCCTAAAATGGAAGCTTCTGAAAAATCGAAGACAATGACCCAAAATAAAAATTGTCAAAGCATATGAACAAAATTCAGAGGCAAGGAAATAATAAATGATTCTTAAACTGTATTTTAAAATGGCCAATGTCATTCATATGAGGAAAAAAGCAACACGTAAGTTGTTATGACATAGAGATCAAATATATACCAACAGGAAGAGTAAAAAGAAATTAAATGACCTCATGTTATACAAATAAATGTAGCTTGGAAGAAAACTTTCAGAATCATACATGGATTCAATAATTGCTAAGTTTCAGAGAACAGAGATGAAAATTATGTGCTCTAGAAAACAGGGCTACAATGTCTTAAAAAGTACCTCTAGAAATAAATGAATGATGAAAATGAGTGGAATTGATTGAAAAAGCAATATATCATGAACTACAAGTAGAAAAAAAGATTGATGTTATTTTATATAACATAAAATATATTAATGTACTGTACAGAAATATCAATGTACTATTAATATATTACAATATATACTATATAATGTACTATACAGTACTATAAGCATTATAGAAAATATACATATAATGTACTATAAGTCATTTGCTTGTCATCTGTATCCCTAACTATATATATATCAAACTGGATACAGAACCGGTTTTTTTTTCATCCTTTCCTTGGGGAAAAACAAGGAGTAATCTTTACTTGGGGTTGTCTGATCTTGGGTATAATACAGCATTTCTACACATTAATGATGGGCACACTACAAATAACTCTTCTCCACTGCTTTGTTTAAAAATTTAATATTAAGTCATCCTTGCATTCCCAATGATTTACACTGCCTCCCCCCGACTTTCTCATATGAAATAGCCTGCACCTCACAATTGATGAAATGTAGCATTGATTTCTATTTTTATGTATAGAAGTAATATTTATTCAAAGGCAGCATTAATTTCTAACCCATGAATCTACCACATTCCCCAGTATACATTTCATCATTCTCCAAACAGAATCTCACTGAGAACTCCATTAACTTTCACTTTTTCCGTGTGCCTCTATTTCCATGGGGGGGAAAAAATCTGTATAAGCCATTTCTACTACATTACTGAAAATTTCCTCTCAGCTCACCGTTTCTGCTGATTTGAACACCCCTCCCCAATGTTGTGTCCTTTCCTTCCATCATACCGTCTCACTAGGTGATTTCATAAATTGCCACAGCTTCCCCAGGAGTTATCCTGTTAGCACTCAAATTAGTATTTCCAGGCTTCTCTCTCAAATATTTCTGCCTACTGACAATGTCTAGATGAACCACAGGTACCTCCAATTAAACATGTCTACATCTGAACTAATTATCTCCCCTCTCCCCCCAAATAATGTGTTTTTCCTTTTTTCAAAAAAAAAAAAATTTATTTATTGTTAGAGAGGGGGAGGGAGGGAGATGGGGGGAAGGGAGGGAGATAGAGGGAGAGAAACCTCGATGTGCAAGAAATCCATTGATCACTTGCCTCTCGCACAACCCCAAGTGGGAACCTGGCCTGCAACCCAGGCATGTGCCCTGACTGGGAATCAAACTGGAGACCTTTCCGTTCACAGGGCAGCACCCAATCCACTGAGCCACATCAGCCACAGCATTTCTTCTAGATATGAGCTACAAGTCACCAGTTAGAATATTTCTGTATCATATTCTCCCTCCTTAAAAAATCCATGTACTATCAATTCTACCACTCGTGTTATTTTTGTTCTTTTGTGTATAAATGTTATTTTTACCATTGCTGCCTTAGATCAAGCTTGCAAAATGTCTTATTTAGAATATAACAGCAGCCTCCAAAGAAGAAGCCTAAGAGATCCATTAATAAAAATCAAATCAGTTACACTACCAATAAGAATCAATATGTGAAGAGAGGTAGACATAGACCTTATAACTATGACCACACCCCCACCCCCAGCCTTATTGAAAGTCACCTTCTCTCAGGAATTCTTCACTAATTATTGTTGCCACTCATTCTCTCTCATTGCCAGCTTTCCCTCAGTTTAATTTTGTTAAGGAGTTCCTGATAAATAGAATCCTCACATCTATTATCATCCACCTTCTATTTCATATTCCATTTGGAAAAAAATATATAAGCTTTTCAAAATGCAGCTGTTCAATAAGTCTCCACTACCTGACTATAAGACCTAACTTCAAAACAGACTATTCAAAACCTTTTGCTTCCTATCCTCCAGTCACATCAAGCTACTTGTGAAACTTGAATATGTCATATTTGTCTCTCCTCTGACTTTACACATCCTATTTCTTGCCTGGAAAGCTTCTTTAATCTACTACCAGGTAAACTCAATCCTACTTTTAAGACTTGCTCAATTATCACTCTCATCCATGAAACTTCCTTATGCAATCTTCCCCAGTTTCCTATCTTCTCCCCATCGGTTTTCCTAACACTCGTTCTAAATACTGTTATATGCATGCTTCCTTCAATACTCTAAAAACACTTTGGCATTTATAAATAGGTTCTCCCAATACACTACAAACTGGCTTTTGGCCTCATCATGTCACTGAAATCTATGTCCCTCTCTCATAATTAAAAAATTCTAAATCCACCCTGGCTGGTGTGGCTCAGTGGATTGAATGACAGTCTGCAAACCGAAAGGTCACCAGTTTGACTCCCAGTCAAGGCACATGCCTGGGCTGCAGGCCAGGTCCCTGGTTGGGGGCATGCAAGAGGCACCCAACTGATGTTTCTCTCACACATCAATGTTCTGCTCCCTCTTTTTATCCCTCCCTCCCCTGTACCCTGAAAATAAATAAATAAAATCTTCAAAAAAAATTATTGAGTCACTTCTCACCATCAAGTATTTTTTCTCCTCTTGGTCCTGGCACATTGAGATGGCATCTTGAGGTGGAATCATATTCCAAAGTCCATCACTCCCCAAGATAATATACTTGTGCTTCTGGGGATCAAGAGTGTGGACACTTATGTCTGGTTCAGGTGACACCACAAATTCACCACTGAAGAAATCATAGCTCCACAAATCACCTGCCAGACAGGGAACAGAAGAAGCAAGAAGTATTATTTCCAAACTAGTAGTATTACATCAACAGATTAAAGGAGAAAATCTACATGTTCATCTCAATAGGTTCAGAAAAGTATTTGATAACATTCAAAATTCACTAAGGTTATACGAAAAAAGCTTCCTAGCAAACTAGAGATTTAAGGTAACTCCCTTAACCTTATACAAAGTATGTCTTCTGCCCTGGCTGGTGTGGCTCAGGGGATTGAGCACTGGCCTAATCAATGTTTCTCTCCCTCTCTTTCTCACTCTCTTCCCCTCTCTCTAAAAGTAAATAAATAAAATCTTTTAAAAAATAAATTTAAAAATATACTATGCAGGGAAGAGCAAAGGGCCAAGATTCAACAAAGTAAGTGTGAAGATAAGATGGGAGAACTTGTACTACAAATAAGACTCCTATTGGCTACCTAAAAACTTTTTTCCTAGAAGGTTAACCCTAGACCAAGAAAGTACCTACATCAAAACCTAACAGAAAGACGGCCAGTTACATGGAACAAAGTTCTAGAGATAAAATAGGGCATATTTATGCGCTTAACCTTCCATATGACCAGTCTTTGGAGATAAGAATTCACCCTTTCAGTGAACCAGAAAAAGAAGGTTCTTAAAAATATCCCTTCTCTTCCCTGTCCCTTCCAGTTCTTCACTTAGGAAACAACTATTGTTCTTCAGTATCCTTCTAGAGATACCTATATCTGTCTGTCTGTCTGTCTATCTATCTATCTAAGCAAAGTAAAAAAACTAAGTAAACTTCTTGGCAAAATCATCCTGTCAAGCTCATAATTACTCTTTTACTAGCAACTCCAAAATCACTAGTTTCCATCCAGTACCTTGTCAATCTCCTTCTTTCTCACTAAACCTCAGTACATTTCCTGAAGAAGGGCTAATTTCACCCAGCTTGTATTTCTGAAACTCTGTATTTTTAAAGATTTTTATTTATTTATTTTTAGAGAGGGAGGAAGGGAGAAAGAAGAGACGGAGAGAAACATCAATAGGTTGCCTCCCCTATGTGCCCCATCCAGGGATGGAACCCACAACACAGGCATGTGCCCTGACTGAAAATCAAACCAGCGACCTCATGGTTTACGGGACAATGCCCAACGGAGCCACACCACTGAGGGCTATTTTTAAAAATTTAAATTATATTTTATTATTTATGCTATTACAGTTGTCCCAATTTTCCCCGCCTTTGCCTCCTCCACCCAAAACCACCTGAAACTCTGGGTTTTGATTGGGATTGCACTGAACTTATAGATCCACTGGGAGATTAATGCCACCTTAAGAATATATCTGTCAATCCAAAACATGATATATCCATAGTTAGGTCTTCATTTCTTTCACCAGTGGTTTTATAGTTGTTGTTTTTTTAAAAGATCAACCATGGCAGCCAAGCGTTCTTAGTGACACAGCTTTTTTTTTTTTTTTAAGATTTTACTTATTTACCTGGCTGGTGTAGCTCAGTGGATTGAGTGCGGGCTGGGAACCAAAGGGTCCCGGTTTGATTCCCAGTCAGGGCACATGCCTGGGTTGCGGGCCAGGTCCCCAGTGAGGGCCATGTGAGAGGCAACCATACATTGCTGTTTCTCTCCCTCTCTTTCTCCCTCCCTTCCCTTCTCTCTAAAAATAAATAAATTAAAAAAAAAAAAAAGATTTTACTTATTTACTTTAGAAAGCGGGGAAGGGAAGGAGAAAGAGAGGGAGAGAAACATCAATGTGTGAGAGATACATTGATCAGTTGCCTCTCACACACTGCCAGCTGGGGACCTGGCCCACAACCCAGGTATGTGCCCTGACTGGGAATAGAACTGACAACCTTGTGGTTTGCAGGCCAGCGCTCAATCCACTGAGCCACACCAGCCAGGGCAGTGTTTTATAGCTGTCAGTATATAAATCTTGAACATATTTTATTACAATCATACCTAAGTATGCATGTTATAAATGATGTTTTAATTTCAATTCTGAATTGTTCATTTCTAGTACATAACAATGATTGACTATGTATGTTGAATTTGGATCTTGTGATCTTGCTGAATTCATTCACTAATTCTAACAGCTTTTTTGGAGATTCTTTGGGATTTTCTACATAATGTTGCCATTTGTGGGTAGAGATGTTTTATGTATATTTGGTGGACAATATAAGATTAGGTTGCAGACATCAAGACCCTTCTCTAAATATTAAAATTTTGGCACTTATCTCCTAATCATAAGGATGTTCTTCCATATAACCACACTCAGGAAATTTCAAATTTATCCAGTATTGTATAATATAAATAAAATTCCTGTTCAAATTTCCCCAGTTGCCCCAATAATGCTTTTTTAATATCTAGGATCCACTCGAGGATCATTAATTACATTTAGCTGTCATGTTTTTAAATTGTTTGTAACCTAGAAAAATTCTTGAGGTTCTTTGCTTTGTGTTTGTCATTCATGACACTGACAATTGTGGAGTCCAAGCCAGTTGTTTTGCAGAATGACCCTTAATTGGGATTTGTCTGTTTCCTCCTGTTCTCATGTGAGATACAAGGTTTGTGTTCAGGTTAAAGCTTTTCTTGGCCAGAACTACATTGCTGAAGCAGTATACTCCTCAGACCATTATATTACAAGGTACAAAGTGTCAGGCTGTCCCATTATTGGCAATGCCAAGCTTGATCATTTGGTTAAAGTGCTATCTACCAGTACTATAAAAGTAACCTTTTTTTATACCTGCTGATTTATCTGTATGGTGCAGGTTTGAAACTGTGTGAAATATCCTGTTCTCCACCAAAGTATGCCATATTTTAGAATCCATTAATGACTCTTGCATGAATCAACTGTTACTGTAATGGTTGAAAACTGATGATAGAATTAGGACACTCTAACTACATTTATTAGTTGTCTTTACTAAAGAGGAGCTTTTCATTCTCCCCTCTACCTCTTTATAACCTTTCTACTATCCGTATGGAGTCTTTATTTCCTCAATGTTATAATTTATTCCTGTTATTATTGTTTCGATGCTCAAGTTGCTTTAAATTTGCCAGCAAAATCCCTAGAATTAATTTGTATCTGTAGCCAAATTTAGGCTAGCCAATTCCTTTATTGTACCAGCTGAGGGGATCTACATGGCTTTACTTGAGATTAAAAGATAAGGATCAAAAAATAAATAAATAAATGAGTAAGGATCAGAACTGGGCCTTGAACTAAGTGTTTTTACAGCAAAATAGGGTCAGAATGTCATTCCTATACATACTGAAGGGAGGGGTCTTGGACATTGTGGCAGACATTGTTGGTTGCTTGCTCAATGGCCATTTCCTTTTGTCCTCAAGTAGTGACACTGGAGGAACACCAGAAGAGAAAGAGGTCTTTCTTCTGGTTTTCATATGTTCTTTGCTTGCTCCTGCGACACATGGCAGCCAGCACGGCAGTCCTCACTTCTAGTGAATTTCAGCACCCTACCCCTCTGCATGTAGCTCCCCATGCAGAGCTTTCCAGCAACTCTTGCCTCAACTAATCTATTCTAAAAATTGCAACCAAAAGCATCTCCTTAAAACCCAAATTTAACATGGATGGGGTGATGGCTGCACAACAGTGTAAATGTGCTTAACACCACTGAACTGTACACTTAAAATGGTTAGGACCATTTTATGTTATATGTATTTTTTAAAAGATTTTATTTATTTATTTTCAGACAGAAGGGAACGGAGGGAGAAAGAGAAGGAGAGAAACATCAATGTGTGGTTGCTTCTCACATGGCCCCCACTGGGGACCTGGCCTGCAACCCAGGCATATGCACTGACTGGGAATTGAACCAGCGACCCTTTGGTTCCCAGTCTGCACTCAATCCACTGAGCTACACCAGCCAGGGCTTGTTATATGTATTTTGATATAATTTTTAAAGCACACACAAATCTTGTTATATATTTCCCACTCCAACTCTGCAATAATTTACTCTTGTAAGATATCCACAGACTATAAAAATGCATTATTTTCTCATTTTATCCATGCCTCTTATTCCTACATCTCTGTTCCAGCTACGAGGGCCTTCATCAGAGTCCCTTATATTCACCATGCTTCCTCTACACCTCAGAGCTGTTCACAAATGCAGTTCCTATGCCTGGAATACACTTTCTTTCTCCCTGAATTTGTAGTAATTCTTCAGACCTCAGCTCAAACAACACTCCTCTGGCCTTGCCAGCTAGGTAAAATATCCCTACGTTAAGTTTTCTTTAGCATATATACAAGTACTTAAGAGTTGTAATTTTAAGTTCTTTTTGTGATCATTTGATGAATGCTTCTACCCTTTTCTAAACTGTAAGCTTCCATGAGAGCAAAGACCATGTGCTTGGCACATACAGCGCTCAATAAATACCTGCTCAAAGAATAAATGATTTACAAGACTCACATGTAATTCCATCAGGAAGCCACTAGAAGGCACCTTTGCTACATCTGTATTCAAGTAATTATGTGTTCATTCATCATTTCCTAAATGGTACCCCTTTTTATAAAAAAATCTTTCTTTCACAAAAAAAGAAAAAAAAAATGCCCATAAACCATCATAACAATGCTAAGTACTATCATTTATTTTACCATGGGCCAATAAGTATTATCATGCAACAAATTAAACGTAAAATAATATTTCTTTAAAAAAGTTTTTCCACAAATACCAGGATAAGGACTGAAAAAATAATGTGACAAAGCATTTTTTTGCTTAAATGTTCAAATATAAAAGGTATTATTATTTTTTTTTTAAAGATTTTATTTATTTATTTTAGAGAGAGGGGAAGGGAGGGAGACAGAGAGGGAGAGAAACAGCAATGTATGGTTGCCTCTCACATGGCCCCCACTGGGGACCCGGCCCGCAACCCAGGCATGTGCCCTGACGGGGAATCGAACCGGGACCCTCTGGTTCCCAGCCCGCGCTCAATCCACTGAGCTACACCAGCCAGGCCTTATTTTTTTTTAAATGAGGTAAAACCAACATATAACAAAATACCTCCTTAAAACACTGTCTTTCTTAGCTTTCAGGACACGCTCTCCTGAATTTCATTGTACAGGTATTTTACTTGCAGCTCTTTCTCAGTCTTACTTTGCCTTATTACTCCCTCCTTACGTACAAAGAGACAACCAATCATTGTTTCTCTCTCACATTGAGGTTTCTCTCCCTCTCTTCCTCCCTCCCTTCCCCTCTCTCTAAAAATAAATAAATACAACCTTTAAAAATAAAAACAAACTGGATCAGGTTGATGAGAATGTAAATTGGTATAGCCACTATGGAAAACAGTATGGACATCCCTCAAAAATTAAAGCTACCATATGACCCAGCAAAAAAAACTAAACAAACAAACATAAAAAAAAAAAAAACCACACAACCTGGATAATGTCACTGTCCTACTTCAATAAGCAACAGTAACAGCTAACATTTATAGAGCACCAACAATGTGCCAGGCACTATTTTATGTGTATTAAGTCATCCACAATATATTAAGTAATCTGCCCAAGTTTGTAGTACAGTAAGTAACAGCACTGGAATTGGAACCTCGGAATTTGGGATCCAAAGTCTCTTAACCCCTACGGTAAATACTTCTATACTCTTCAATCCCTCCCTGAAAGCACTTAAAATTCTTACTGCGGTGTAGAAAGCCTTGTAGGACTGATTTAGTTCTTACCTACCACCCATAACGTCTTCACCAAACTCCCTACTTAGCCTGCATGGCCCTTCTTAATCAGGTAAGTGTCCTCATTTCCATATTCATTTTATATCTCTACTTCTGCTCTAATCACATTAGCTTCATTCATGTTCTTAAACAACCCTTTCCTTCCTGCATTAGGTTTCTTTGCTTGCAAGCAACAATTTCCAGCTCAGGTTAATATAGACCAAAAAGGCATCAGAAAAAAAAAAAAATCAAGTAGCTGCTGGCACAAAAGATAAGAAACTAGAGAACCAGGAATGGAAACGGCATTTCCAAGCAATTAGGCAGGAACACCCAAATATTGCAACGGATACTGCTGAAGGGATTGCTATCACTAGGATGAATTCATTCCAATCAGTTTTTTAAACGTTTGTCCTTACTGAATTTACAATTCAAAATCCTAGAATTGAGAATCTGACTGATATGCTGGATATTTTATGTTTTACAAAAGGACCCGGAATAAGAATGTCTAAACTAAGAATGCACATAGTAGGGGAAATATAATTTCCCAAAAGGAAATCAGAATGTTATTTAGTAGGAAAAGAGAGTATGTGCGGGACAACCCCTAATCCCTCCTCATCTCCTACCCCAATGAACTGTTCACTAACTGCTTAACGGCCTTTGCAAATGCTGTGGCTCTGATTTGACTGTTTTTTTCCTTGTCCCTTTTCCTCCAGGTCTTATTCAAATATCACCTCCTTAAACAATGTTCCTTGGTCATCCTCTCTAAAGTAGCCCTCCCTCCCCTGCCACCCCCATCCCTCCTGCCAATTACTGGCACATCATGTTGTTTAGTTACTATATGACACCTTTTAGAATAAATTTCTCATTTTTTTATTATCTATTTCCCCTCACACTATATTATAGGCTCCCTGAAGATTGGTACAGTGTGCATTTGATCACCAAAGATGCACAAGAGATAGCAATATGAAGAATGATCTTAAAAAGGCAAATCAAGTATTAGTCCTTCGCTTAGTATCTTTTTTTTTCTTTTTCTTTTTAGCTTAGTATCTTTTAGTGCTTCCCAGTACACTTAGGCTAGAATGCCAGTTATCTGTCATGATGTGGCCCGTATCTGCTTTGTTAACTCCAACCTTTTGATAATTCCCTAGAACATGCCAAGCTCTTTCCTAAGGACCCCGAGGTCCATGCCTGGAATATTCTTCAACAGACTCTTCACAAGAATAGCTTCTTTTTGAAAAAATGATGGTGTTCAGACAGCTTCCTGGTTGGGGAACACATTAAGATTTGGGAAGAGCAGCACCTAGAGA
>PVJI01027216.1:0-17985 GCA_004026765.1 Micronycteris hirsuta
CAACCAGGGCTACCACAGCTTTTTGATCCACTCATTTACTGATGGGCACTTAGGCTGTTTCCACTACTTGGCTATTATAAATAACACTGCTATGAACATTGGGGTACATAAGTCCTTTTGTATTGGTGTTTCAGGATTCTAGGTGTATAGCCCCAGTGGTGGGATTAGTGGATTGAAAGGCAGTTCCTTCTTTAGTTCTTTAGGAAATCCCATACTATTTTTGATAGTGGCTGTACCAGTCTGCATTCCCACCAATAGTGTACTAGGGTTCCCTTTTCTCCACACCCTCACCAACACTTGTAGTTGGTTGATTTGTTTATGATGGCCATTCTGACTGGTGTGAAGTGGTATCTCATTGTGGTTTTAACTTCCATCTCTCTGATGGCTAATGATGCTAAGCATCTTTTCATGTGTCTCTGGGCCCTCTGTATGTCCTCCTTGGAAAAGTGTCTGTTTAAGTTTTTTGCCCATTTTTTAATTGGGTTTTTTATATTCCTGGAGTGGAGTCATATAAGTTCTTTATATATTTTGGAGGTCAAACCCTTGTTTAAGGTGTCATTGGCAAATAGGTTTTCCCACATTGTTGGTTCTCTCTTTATTTTAATACTATTTTCTTTAGCCATGCAGAAGCTTTTTATTTTTATGAGGTCCTATTGGTTTATTTTTTCCTTTATGTTCCTTGCTCTAGAGGACATATCAGTGAACATGTCGCTGGATGAAATGTCTGAGATTTTCCTACTGATGGTTTCCTCTAGAACTTTTATGGTGTCACAACTTAAATATTTAAGTCTTTTACCCACCTTGAGTTTATTTTTGTATATGGTGTAAGTTGGTGCTTGAGTTTCATTTTTTTGCATGTAGCTGTCCAGATTTCCCAACACCATTTGTTGAAGAGGCTATTTTTATTCCATTTTATGCTTCTGCCCCCTTTGTTGAAAATTAATTGCCTGTAGAGACTTGGTTTATTTCTGGGCTCTCTATTCTGTTCCATTGACCTATCTGTTTTTATGCCAGTACCAGGCTGTTTTGATTACAGTGGCCTTGTAATACAGTTTGATATCAGGTATTGTGATCCCTCCTACTTTGCTCTTCTTTCTCAAAATTGCAGCAGATATTCAGGGTCACTTATGGTTCCATATAAATTTTTGAAGTGTTTGTTCTATATCTGTGAAATATGCCATTGGTAATTTGATAGGGATTGCATTTAATCTATATATTGCTTTGGGGAGTATGGACATTTTGATGATGTTGATTCTTCCAATCCATGAGCATGGTATATGTTTCCATTTGTTTGTGTCTTCCGTGATTTCTTTTTTCAGTGTTGTGCAGTTTTCTGAGTACAGGTATTTTACCTCCTTGGTTAGGTTTATTCCTAGGTGTTTTGTTTTTCTTATTACTATATCAAATGGGATATTTTTCCTGATTTCTGCTTCTGATGTTTCATTGTTGGTATACAAAGATGCCTTTGATTTCTGGATATTGACTTTGTATCCCACTGTTTTGCCAAATTCATTTATTAGGTCGAGGAGTTTTTTTGGCGGAGTCTATAAGATTTTCTATGTAAACTATGATGTCATCCACAAACAATGACAGTTTTACTTCTTCCTTTTTTATTGGGATGCCTTTTATTTCCTCTTCTTGTCTGATTGCTGTGGCTAAAACTTCCAGCACTATGTTGAATAGAAGTGGTGATAGTGGACAACCTTGTCTTGTTCCTGATCTTAGTGGGAAAGATTTTAGTTTTTGCCCATTGAGTCTGATGTTGGCTGTAGGTTTCTCATATATGTCCTTTATTATGTTGAGGAGTGCTCCCTCTATTCCCACTTTGCTGAATGTTTCTATCATAAATTGATGCTGTACCTTATCAAATGCTTTTTCTGCATCTATCGATATGATGATGTGATTTTTGTTTTTCATTTTGTTTATGTGGTGTATTATGCTTATTGATTTGCGAATACTGTACCATCCTTGCATCCCTGGGATGAATTCCACTTGGTCATGGTGTATGATCTTTATGATGTAATGCTGGATGCGGTTTGCCAATATTTTGTTGAAGATTTTAGAGTCAATGTTCATCAGCGATATTGGCCTGAAGTTTTCTTTCTTCGTTGTGTCATTATCTAGTTTTGGAATTAGGATGATGCTGGCTTCATAAAGAGAGTTTGGGAGTCTTCCAACATTTTGGATTTTTTGGAATAGTCTGTGAAGGATAGGGGTTAGTTCTTCCTTAAATGTTTTGCAGAATTCTCCTGTGAAACTGTCTGGTCCAGGGCTTTTGTGTGTCAGGAGTTTTTTGATTACTGCTTCAATTTCATCTGCTCTTATTGGTTGGTTCAGGCTTTCTGCTTCTTCTTCACTGAGTTTTGGAAGATTATATTTTTCTAGAAATTTGTCCATTTCACCTAGGTTTTCATATTTCTTGGCATACAGTTCTTCATAGTAGTGTCTTACAATCCTTTGTCTTTCTGTGATGTCAGTTATAATATCTCCTCTTTCATTTCTGATCGAATTTATTTGGGTCCTCTCTCTTTTTTTCTTGATGAGCCTGCTTAAAGGCTTGTCAATTTTGTTTATCTTTTCAAAGAACCAGCTCCTGGATTCATTGATCATTAGAATTGTGCTTTTCATCTCTATGTCATTTAATTCTGTTCTGATCTTGGTTATTTCCTTCTTTCTACTTGCTCTGGGCTCTCTTTGTTGTTGTTCCTCAAGTTCATGTAGGTGTAGAGTTAGGTTGTTTGTTTGAAATTTTTCTATCTTTTATAGGTAGGCCTGTATTGCTATGTACTTCCCTCCTAGGACTGCCTTCACTGTGTCCCATACGTTTTGGGTTGTTGTGAGTTCATTTTCATTTGTTTTGAGAAACTTCTTGATTTCTTCCCTAATCTCGTCCTTAACCCATTCGTTGTTTAATAGCCTGCTGTTCGATTTCCATGATTTTGAGTGTTTTGGGGTTTTTTCCTTTGGGTTGATTTGTAATTTCAGTCCCTTGTGGTCAGAGAAAATACTTGATATGATTTCAATTTTCTTGAATTTGTTGAGGCTTGTTTTGTGTCCTATCATGTGTTCTCTCTTTGAAAATGTTCCATGTGCATTTGAAAAGAATGTGTATTTAGCTTCTTTGGGATGAAAGGCTCTATATATATCAGTTAAGTCCATTTCATCTGGGGCATTGTTCAGTGACACAATATCTTTGCTGATATTTTGTTTGGAAGATCTGTCCATTTTTGACAGTGAAGTGTTAAAATCTCCTACTATAATTGTGTTGCTATCAATATCTTTCTTGAAGTCCTCCAAGATTTTCTTTATGTATTTGGGTGCTCCTATGTTTGGTGCACATATATTTACAAGTTTATGTCTTCTTGGTGGATTCTTCCTTGAGTATTATAAAATGTCCTTCTGGGTCTCTTTTTATGGCCCTTTTTTTGAAGTCTATTTTGTCTGATATGAATATTGCTACCCTGGCTCTTTTTTCCTGTCCATTTGCTTGGAAAATTTGTTTCCAGCCCTTCACTTTCAGTCTGTATAGGTCTTTAGTCCTGAGGTGGCTCTCTTGTAGGCAGCATATGTATGGGTCAAGCTTTCCTATCCATTCCGCTATTCTATCTCTTTTGATTGGGGCATTTAATCCATTTACATTTAAGGTTATTATTGATAGGTACTTATTCATTACCATGTTTTTTGTACCTGTGTTCCTCTCTTTCTCTCTCTCTTTTCCTTCCTTTCCTTAAAGCAGTCCCTTTAGCATCTCATGCAGAGCTGGTTTGGTGGATGTGTATTCTTTTAGACTTCTTTTGTCTGGGAAGCTCCTTATTTGGCCTTCTGTCTTGATTGAGAGCCTTGCTGGGTACAGTAGCCTTGGTTGCAGGCCTCTGGTTCTCATCACTTGGAATATTTCTTGCCATTCTCTTCTGGCTTGGAGTGTTTCCATTGAGAAGTCAGCTGCTAACCTTATCGGGGCTCCCTTGTATGTTACTTTCTGTTTCTGCCTTGCTGCCTTTAAGATTCTCTCTTTGTCTTGGAATTTTGCCATTTTAATGATGATGTGTCTTGAAGTGGGCCTGTTTGGGTTCCTTTTGATTGGGACGATCTGTTTTTCCTGGATTAATGTGACTTTTCTTCTCATCACATTAGGGAAGTTTTCCCTCATTACTTTTTCAAACAGGTTTTCTATCCCTTGCTCTCCTTCTTCTCCTTCTGGTATCCCTATGATATGAATAGTATTACGTTTCATGTTGTCCTGCATTTCCCTTAATCCCTCTTCATTCTTTCTGAGCCTCTTTTCCTTTTCTTGCTCTTTCTGGGTGTTTTGTTCTACCTTGGCCTCCAGCTCGCTGATCCAATCCTCTGCTTCATCAAGCCTGCTTTTTTGATTCCTTCTATTGTGTTCTTCAGTTCAAATATTGTATTCTTCATTTCCTCTTGGCCCTTGTGGATAGTTTCTATTTCCTTTTTCATGCTGACCTAGTTTGCTGTGAGTTCATTATAGTTTCCCTGTAGTTTCTGGTGATTTTCTGTGAGCTCATCAAGCTTCTCGAGCTTCTTGAGCTTCCTGATAACATATGCTTTGAACTGAATATCTGATAGTTGGCTTGCCTCTGTTTCATTTATCATTCTTTCTGGGACTTCCTCCTTTCCTTTAATTGGGGAATTGTTCTTTGTCTTCCCATTGTTTGTGAGACTCTTCTTGCTAGCCTCTCTTTCTTAAATTGATCTGTTCTGACTCCCTGGTTTTATGGTATGAGCTTCTGTGGTAGAATACCTGCGAGATTCAGTTGTGTAGTCTCCTTAATCTCCTCAAACTCGCTGGTCTCCTCAAGCTCACTGATTGTGGACTGTTGTTTATGTTGGCTCTCTGTATGTCTTTGGATTTTGATTGTTGTTGGGTCTTTCTTTGGTGGGTCCTTTCCTCCAACTGGTTAACTGAGGGTCACTCTCTCCACCACCTCTTGTTTTCTGTTGTGCAGGTGTGGACAAGTTGTGTTGAAGCTGATTCTTCTGTGTGAAAAAGGTTTTGAGGCTTCTCTCTCACTCTTGTTCAGTTGTTTGTTGTGCGTAATTTCTCCACCAATTGGTTGTATTTCCCAGTCGATCCTGGATTGAGGTTAGTGTGGGTTCCACTCCCTCCTTCACCTTCTTCTGTTGTTATCTGTTGATGGTTCCTTTTTTGGTGGGTTTCCTCTTCCAGCAGGTACCCTGGTGTTCACAGATTCTGCCTATTCATCTGATTTTTCTATGTCCTGTATAATTTTGGGTTTCCAATCTTCATGTATGCTGGAGTACTGTTGGCTATTCACTCTGTTTCTCAGAAGATTCGCTAGGTGTTTCCCCTGTGTGCAGGGGGAAGTGGACTCTACTCCTACCTATCTTGCCACTATCTTCCAAAATTTTATGCAAATTCATTGCTGTACTTGCTCACTCATTTTGATTGTGACAGCCACACAGCACATACTCACTCAACAGTGTCTACCACACCCACTGATTAGTACAGTGAAGTCATCATTGTTCACGCATGTGCATTCCAGTCCACTCTCCTTGACTGCCAGGTTACATCGATGTTGTGCAAACTGTTCTTGTTAGATTATCAATGGCTGGACTTTTTTCAGATAAACATCATATATGATTTATATCCTTGTAAAATATCAATATGAAAAAAGTCTGAAGGAAGTATGGTACATGATGCAATCTTAAGAGCAACTGTTTTCCTCAGTAAACACCAGCTAGTATATTTTAAAAGCTGTTTTCTGCATATTAAACTACTTCATTATATGCGTATCATTCCTGACAACCTTCCTCCCTCCAGCCTTATTTTCAGATTGTTGTTTAGTAGATCATCAATGTAAATAAAAGGATAGATGTTTGTGTCAACTTATTTTAACACTAAAACTAGCATGCTTGTTTCTCTTCTTGATTTAAGGGGGCCAAAATACAGAAATCCTTCCATTCTACTCCTAAGGAAACTCCAAGTGTCTCAGAACAAAGGTTGATAGGGGACAGTTGAGGCAATAACCTGTCCTGCAATGTTTCATGTAATTCATTTCTTAACATAATGATTTCAAGGTGTGTCATTGACATATACATACTCAATGGTAAAGATCTTTCCACTTGAATGCTTGCAACATTCTAAGTGGTGAAGATTGGTTGATTTAAGAGATTAATAAATACCTTCAGAATTGTTCATACTGAGGGTCAATACAACATACCTGAGGTCCACAGATCGTAAGTTCTATCATTGGCTGCCAAGGAACACCAAGGCAATATCTGTAGACTTATAGATATCCAGTCTCATAGTCAAACAAAACCTTATACAATTATAAAATAACTTACTTTTGTTGTTGTTCCTGCCAATTCCATATTGCTCAGGCACTGTAAATAACTTAGCTGAGAAATACATTTATTTAAAAATAATCCTCCCATCCCCAAAATGAGATACCCCCAATTTAAAACAAAAAAAAAAATCTATGCTACTAATAGACAAAGCAGAACATAAATGTTACCCAGAAAGTGGGGCAGGACCCATGTGGAGAATTCCTCCTCAAGCATCATGTGTGCAGGAAGCCCCTATTTTATGCCCAGCACAGAGCTGGCCTCTGGTTGCTTCAAAAGCATTAGACTCATTCCCTACCCTCAAGGACCTTAAATTCTGGTGGTGGGACATGACGCATGTGTAATCGATGTATCAGGCAGGGCCTTCTTAGTAGTCCATCCATAGACAGAAAATGATTTTTCTACAGCCTCTGCTTCCAACTGAGCCACATTAGATGCCCCTGTTGTGATCCTTAACATCTTAGGTTTATCATATAATTCCTCAGTTCACCCACTATGTAAAAATTATAGAGGTTCCTCAAAATATTGAAAATAGAACTACAGTATGGTCTAGCAATCCCACTTCTGGGTATATACCCAAAGGAAATGACAACAGGATATGGGAAAGTATCCATACTCCCATGTTGACTGCAGCATTGTTCACAGTAGACTAAATAAAAACAACCTTAGTATCCATCAATGGATGAATCATTAAAGAAGATGTAGTAAAAATATAAAATGTAATATTGTTCAACCATGAGAAAGAAGAAAATCTTGCCATTTGCAACAACATGGATGGACCTTGAGGCCATTATGTTAAGTGAACTAAGTCAGAGACAAAAAGATAAATAATGTATAATATCACTTATATGTGGAATCTAAAAAAGCCAAATTCATAGAAACAGAGAATATAATGGAGGTTACCAGGAGCTGAGGTGGGGTTGTTGGGAAGATGTGGGTACAAACTTCAGTTATAAGATGAATAAGTTCTGGAGACATAATGCACAGCATTATGGTTAGTAAACAATATGGTATTATATACTTCAAAGTTGCTGAGAAACTAGATCTTTAATGTTCTCACTGAAAATGAAATGATAATTATGTGATGTGATGGAGGTGATAGCTAATGCTCTGCTGGTAATCATGTTGAAATATATAAGTGTATCAAATCAACAACACACTATGTATCATAAATTTACACAAGTTTTATGTCAATTATATCTCAGTTTTTTAAAAAAAATTCCCACCCTGGCCAGTACCTTAGTTGGTTGGAGCATCAACCCATGCACCAAGAGGTTGAGGGTTCAATCCCCAGTCAGGGCACATACCTAGGTTGCAGTTTGCTATCTGGTTGGGGCACCTATGGGAGGCAACTGATTGCTGTTTCTCTCTCACATCGATGTTTTTCTCTCCCTCTTCTTCTCCCTTCTCTTTCTCTCTCTCTCATCAATAAACATATCCTTCGATGAGAATTTTAAAAAAACAACTTCCCTAGTTACTTTTGGTTATTAAATTCAGTCCATGGAACTCCATTGAGATCTCATCTTCTGCTGTTCCCAATGTGGGCTTCAGCAGGGACCATGACTGCATGGAGTGGGGCATGAAGACAGGGTACACAGGGTGAGAAAGGATGTTGAAAGGGGGAGAGAGACATGACTGTACCTCTTCCTCAGCTGGCATTGTCTCACCCCTACTCCTCTGGCTGAGAACACCTGGTTCTGAGGCCCTCAGTGAGGCAGGCTCCATGCAGTAAGTTCTTCATAGCTTCCCTGTAATTTTTGGTAATTCTCATTGAGCTTTCATGGGGCGTTTGGGTAAATTTGAGGGACAACCAGGAGAAGCAGCTTTTCCCAAGTTCCCTGATATGGGAGAGCCACTCTGCTAGGAACTGCTTCCCCTTTCTTGTGGACCCCTATTTCTTTTGGAGTCTTATGGCAGCCTCCTTCCTTACTTGGCCATGGGCTCAGGGAGCACTCCCATTTTAATGTTGGGAGGAAGAGAATGAGGATAACCTGACCCACTAAGATTTCCCTTCCCCAAGCTTCAGAGTGCCCCTGAGCAGAAGAGGAGGAGAGAGTAGGGCTGCTTGTAGAAGGGTGTGATAATTTGTTTCTGCAGCTTCTGGGATGGAGTGTAGGGTGATGGTTTCTGGCCTTAGTTGTTAGATGTTCTCTTTAAAATTAATACAGTTGTTTCTAACTTTAGTTGTTCATTAGAATCACTTTGGAAAACTTTTTAAAATTATCAATGCCTAGGCTGGCCAACCCCGCACCAATGATACCAGAAAATCTGGGCATGGATCTAGAAGGTTAGGTAATTTTCAAAGTTGGTTTGTGTCGTGAATTCTGGCCAGCAGGATTCATATGCCATGGCTGCATGTAAATAATTTTACACGTAATATACTGGACTAGAAATTCCAGGACTATGCGTCCCCTCCATTATCATCTTGGAGAGGCCCCGAACCACGAGTCAACCAGCTTTTTATTGCTGTTTCTCGGGCACTTTACATCTGAATGGTCTTCATTAACTATGCATGGTTGTAGATTTACATTAGGTGGTAGACGCCCAAGATAGTGAATCAAGAGGATAGATATGCAAATGAAAAGACAATAGGCTTGGGCTGAACTCAGGTCTGAGGAAGCTAGGCATGCATTAGCATAAGTCCTTTTGATTCAGGGAGAGAGGGGTTTTAGCAAGGCAAGTTTTAAATTTAAGAAATATGCCATCCTGATTTACCCATAGGAAATTCCACTGTCACATGTCGCGGATTTCGACCCGCAAAATCCGTGGGGGGACCACCCCAATCGCGTGAATCAATTTTACCCAGAGATACGCTTGGAGATGAGAATCCAGCAGCCACGAGTCTTTTCCACCATCTCCATTTCGGGAAAAAGACCTCGTGGGTTGCTTACCCGGGGCTTTTATTAGAGGCATTAAGACACATTTACATTGGATTGATTATTCATGGGATTAAGCAGAACAGAGGTAGGATTACTCACAGCAGGGCATCAGGATATAAATTCAGGTCCGGTGGCAGGGAGGACCAGGTTAAAGTAATATGCAGGGGTCAACAAGCCAGAACTTTTTAAGATACATCTTTGCCAAATTCCTAGTAGAGAATTCCCATTCCACAGACATGATCCACACTTGCTCACACGGGAATCACACGGAGTTGTGCTCAAAACGTGTAAATTCCAGACCATGCATGTTAACACACGTGTGGAAATCACTGCCACAGTCACACACATGGGTCCTGCTTGCCGTCCCATGTTCCACAAGAGTCTTTGCTCCCTTAGACATGAAAACATTAGAGCTACAATTCCCAAAGTAGATGCATTAATTTCCTTTAGGTTTAAATATGCAGCCAGGTTCTGGTACTACAGTGTTAGTATTTAGAGCAGAGATTTTCAACTTTGGCTGCACATTAGATTAACTAGAGGGCTTTAAAAAATATAAATGCCTGGGTCTCACACTAGAAATTCTGATATCCTTTGACAGGCATTGAGATTTTTTGAAAGTATCTCTACTGGTATGAGAGCTCCTGCTGTCTGGAGCTGGTATCACAGTATTCCCAGAAGAAGGCTCAAGGGAGGAGGAGGTGCTACAGGCCAAAGCAGGCGCCCAGGCCTGTGGCACCTCAGCAACTTTGTCCAGTGTTAAGCTTAGTCTCTTCTCTTCACACAAGCTTCCCCACTAATCCTCCCTCTATCCTTGCACCCACCGACTGCAAACCCTGCTGCTTCAATCATACAGAGGCCTGAAAAAGAGACCTTCACATCAAAGTACATGCTTAGGGTCATTGTGATGAGGAAGATTAAAAATATAAGCTGTACTAATGGCAAAAATCTAATGTTACCCCTTGGTTTACCTTCTGCATGATACGAACAGAGGAAGCCATCTCAGAGCAGCATCAGCTTAGCCTGCCTATGGTTGTATGCACTCTACCTTCACAAACACTCAGAAATGATACTGAACTGTGGTCTGAGTTTTCCGTTCCTTTCTGGCTTATAGTGTTTCTGTTGAGAAGTCAACTGCTAGCCTTATCAGGGCTCCCTTGTATGTTGCTTCCTGTTTCTCCCTTGCTGCCTTTAAGATTCTCTCTTTGTCTTGGAATTTTGCCATTTTAATTATCATGTGTCTTGGAGTGGGCCTCTTTGGGTTTCTCTTGATGGGGACCCTCCGTGCTTCCTGGACCTGTGTGGTTTTTTCTCTCATCAAGTTGGTGAAGTTTTCCTTCATTACTTTTTCAAACAGGTTTTCTATCCCTTACCCCTCTTCTTTTCCTTCCAGTATCCCTATTATACTTATGTTTATAAGTATAATATTGTTAAACATAATATGGATATTATTATGTTTCATGTTGTCCTGCAGTTCCTTTAACCTCTCTTTGTTCTTTTTCAGTGTTTTTTCCTTTTCTTGTTATTTCTGGGAGGTTTTTTCTATCTTGTCCTCCAGCTCGCTGATCCAATCCTCTGTTTCATCAAGCCTGCTTTTGATTCCTTCTACTGTGTTCTTGAGTTCACAAATTGTATTCTTCATTTCCTCTTGGCCCTTGTTGATAGTTTCTATGTCCTTTTTCATGCTGATATAGTTTGCAGCAAGTTCCTCGTAGCTTCCCTGTAATTTTTGGTAATTCTCACTGAGCTCATTGAGCTTCCTTATAACCATTGCCTTGAACTCAGTATCTGGTAGTTGACTTGCCTCTTTTTCAATAAGCACTCTTTCTGAGGATTCCTCCTTTCCTTTCGATTGGGGGTTGTTTCTTTGTCTCCCCATTTTAGGGCAGACTCTTCTTGTTTGCTTCTGCTTCTTAAATTGATCTGTTCTGACTCCCTGACTTTGTGATTTGATCTGCTATGGTAGAAGACCTGTGAGATTCAGTGGTGCAGTTTCCTTGATCTCCTGAACTTGATGCTCTTGGGATGCCCTTTATGCCGTTTATGTTGGCTCTCTGGATGTTATAGGGCTTTGATTGTTGTTGGTTCATTCTTTAGTGGGTCCTTCCCTCCAGATGCTTGACTAAGGGTCACTCCATCCGCCACATCTTGTATGATGTTGTGCAGGTGCACTGTTTTTTCCTTTCTGGATCTGCCCCTGGTGATGTCAGATGTTGACCCCATCTGACCTCAGGCGGTGTGTTTGAGACTTCCAGGGACCTACTGTCCGTGGCTGACTCCTTCAGTTGTTAATCTAGTCACTCTGCACTCAGCAGTCAGAATTAGTCACCATAGGGTGGGGCAGAGTTCTTCCTGGTTTCAGGGCTCTTGTTTCCCCTCAGGCTGCTGGCACTTGGAGAGGAGTGGTCTGCCTGAGCAAGATGGCTGCTGCAGTATTGGGGATGACTCAGCACTAGGATCCTCTCAGTTCTCTCCCCTAAGCTTCTGTCCCCAGTCTTTACTCAGGTATCTCGAGCCCCCTCAACCCCTACCTTTGCCGGAGCTCCAGGTAAGTGGCTGCAAAGGAAAATTTGTGCATTGGCCTTTTAAACATCTCTTTTCATCTCCAGTCATCTGTCCCTGGCAGAGAGCAACCCTGGTGCTTTTCACCACTGGTTTTATCTATTCACTTTTTGGGCTCTGGTGCTCTAGGCTGGGGATCCCAGCTCAGGGTTTAGACACCACTCTTCTTAGGGGTGTCCAACTGGCTGCTTAATTACCCCTCCAGTACTGCTGCCCATGGGTGCCCAGCCAGCCTTCTCGAGTCTCCACTGCACTCCTTACCAGTCAGGTTGTACTGAAGCTGGTTCTTCTGACTGTCTGAGGTTATAAGGCTTCTCTATCACTATTGTTCAGTCGTTTGTTCCAGGTGATTTCTCCACAATTTAGTTGTAATTCCAGATTGGTCCTGGGAGGAGGTTAGTGTGACTTCCATTCACTCCTCCACCGTCTTCTCCCTCTCTTGAGTTTTCTAATATCTGTTTTTCAGCTTACTCTAAAACAAACTCATCTGATAGCTTTTCTGGATGTTTCTGATTATAAATTATAAGTAATAATCTAATAGGTTCTTGAGTGGAAGTCAAGCTCATGAATGCCTTCCATCTCTCTTTTTATTTTATCTATTCAGCCTCCAAGTTTCCCCTTCATCCAACACCACCTCCCCCTGGAACCTATTCCAAATTATTCCAGCCAAAACCTACACCTGCTATTTATATACTCTTTTTTTAATATATTTTATTGATTATGCTATTACAGTTGTACCATTTTCCCTCCTTTCTTCCCCTCCACCCCACCCCACCCCCATTCCCCGCCCTTTAGTTTTTGTCCATGGGTCATCCACATAAGTTCTTTGGCTTCTATATTTCCTATACTATTCTTAAACTCCCCCTGTCTGTTTTCTATCTACCATTTATGCTACATTTTCTCTGTAATTTTTCCTCCTCCCTCCGCCTCCCACTCCCCTGTTGATATCTCTCCACACCTTATATAAATCCCTTTAACATTTCATATAGTACAGGCTGTGTGATGATGAACTCCTTGAACTTGACCTTATCTGAGAAGCACTTTATTTGCCCTTACATTCTAAATGAAAGTTTTGCTGGATAGAGTATTCTTGGGTGTAGGTACTTGCTTTTCATGATTTGAAATCTCTCTCTCCAGCCCCTTCTTACTTGGAAGGTCTCCTTTGAGAAATCCACTGACAGTCTTATGGGAATTCCTTTGTAGGTAAATGTCTCCTTTTCTCTTGCTGCTTCTAAGATTCTCTCCTTATTTTTAATCTTGGGTAATGTCATTATGATGTGTCTTGGTGTGTTCCTCTTTGGGTCCCACTTCTTTGGGATTCTCTGAGCTTCTTGGACTTCCTGGAAGTCTATTTCCTTTGCCAGAATGGGGAAATTCTCCTTCATTATCTGTTCAAATATAAGTTCAATTTCTTGGCCTTCCTCTTCTCCTTCTGGCAGCCCTATGATCCGGATGTTGGGTTGTTTACAGATATCTCGGAGGTTCCTAAGCCTCTCCTCATTTTTGTGAATTCTTGTTTCTTCCTTCTGGTCCACACCATTGGTTTGAGTCCCAGTTTCCTTCTCTTGCCTATTGGTTCCTTGCATATCTTCCCTCATTATCTTTAGCGTATCCTTCATTTGTTCATTTATTTGCGTCCACCTTTCTTCCAATTTTGTGAGCATCCTGATTACCAGTGTTTTGAACTGTGCATCTGATAGGTTGGCTTTGTCCTCGTCCGTTAGTTGTAATTTTTCTGGACCCCTGTTCTGATCTTTCATTTGGGCCATTTTTTTTTCTGGGTGCACCTGTTACTTTAAGGGGCGGAGCCTTAGGTGTTTGCAGGTGCAGGGTAACCTATGTCACTGTGTTGTGATGCTTCCTTTGGTGGCGGGGCCTGGAAGGGAGCAATGGCGCTTGCTCCATTTACCGCCGGCTCCCAATCACCCTCGCCCCAATAAGCTCTCCTGTGATGCTGGGAGCTGCTCCCGGGCCTCAGCCTCCTCAGTTGCTTTCAACAGGTGGTCCAGGGCTTTTTTTCCCCCATGATGGTGGGATGTGCAGTCTGTTCCACTCCCTAGCTCCTTCTCCCAGACTATCTGGGCACAAAAGAAGGACTGCTTGGTCCACCAGTCTCGTCCCCGCTGGTTCCCACTGGCCTCTCCGGGTACGCCGGCTGTAGGCCTCACTGATTGCTCAGGAAACGTATTTGCCAGGCGCGCCCATAGTGAGTCTCTCTGGGCAAACTGCCCTCTTGCTTCCTGCGTGCTTCTCCGTCCGGCTTCACCCCGTTACCGGTCTGGATGAACATCCTCTCCAACTTCTTGGGTGTCGGACTTCCACCCAGTTCGATTCTCTGTCCATTCTGGTTGTTTGTCTTGCTATTGAACTTGTTGTTTATCCTCTCTGGTTGTAAGCGGTGGGCAGTGTGTCCACCTATGCCCCCATCTTGGCCAGAAGTCCCTATATACTCATTATTAAGTTCAGAACCACTCAAGTTAATATGCACATTATGTGTCCTTATTTTTATACAAACATAAAAGAGAATATTAAGAAGAACACTTTTGTTTCCCAAGAATTAGTGGTTGGATAAAACAGATTCTGTCTCAAGATGGACCCTGCGTCAGAATCCCCTGGTTCTCTCACAAGCTATCAGGTGCTCATACAAAGGTAATACAGAGGCCTTGGCAAGACATCCACTGGAAGGTATAGAGAGAAAATTCAGACACCAGAAAACTGACTTATCATCAGGAGACTCTGCCATTTAGTTGTAGAGTCAGCACTTCTCAGGCAACAGGAGAATGTGGTCTAGCAGAGCAGTGACCTCAGGGTGAGAGGGCCAGTCCTGGGGGACTGAAGTGGGAAGAGCAGGGAAGTGGAATTCAATAGGTGTGGATCCTGGGTGGTTACAATCATTGCCAGAATCCTCACAGAGAAAAACTCTACAAACCCCTTTAGACCCAAAGAGTCATGAACAACAGAACTCAAAGTCATTCAGTGAGTAAGAAGAATGGGGTAATCCAAGTTTCTCAAAAAGGGCAGCATTTATATCCCAAGAAGAAAGAAATCTCATCCTTATAATGCACAACTGAAGCCAAAAGATATGGAGAACTTCTCTCCTTTAAGGAAGGAGTTAAAAGAGAAAGCATCTACAATGTCTTCTTAAGCAAGGTGCTAGGCATTATCACAAGTGTTATCTCTCTTCAAAGAAATCCTTTCAGGATAAATAGTAATATTCCTATTTTTACAACCAAAGAAATCAAGGCTCAGGAAAGTTAATTTGCTGAGGGCAGAGATGAGATATGAACCAACAGGTGTGATCCTTTATCCTCGAACCCACTTCAACTCCTAGTTTATTTGGGGGGCTTTAAATAATTCCTTTTTACTTTTAAAATTTCAGGTAAAGTATATATATTCACAGTGGCTCCCATCCTGTCCAGGTTACCAGGAGAAATCTGGGCGGTGATGCCCTGAATTTCCTAGCAGAGCAGAATCTCCCACTGGTGGCGGGAAGGGAGTCACATAGTCTGCTTTCAGGCCTGGGAAGGGGACAACAAGCTGAGAATAAAGGATGCCAGGAAACAGGAAGATTTGGGAGGTCAGCAAATACTATCTGGGTGAGGCCATTATTTATGTTGCCATGGCAACTGCTACTATCCAGTTTAAAAGCCAAGTTTATTATGAAAATTTTCAAATATTCAAAAGAAGAATGTACAATGAATCCCCATATAGACATCACTCAGCTTCCACAGTAACCTAAATGTTGCCACATCTGCTTCATTTGTCCTTTTTTTTTTTTAACCTCCAGTTTTTCTTGCTGCAGTGTTTTGAAGGAAATCTCAGGTATGTCACTTCGCTCCTCCCTGCCATATACTTATCTCTAAAAAATATGGACATGTTGTTATGGAACTATGAACACACCTGAAAAAAAGTCATCATACCTGAAAAAAAATCATTACTTGACAAGGCCAAGATTTAGGTGAGGCAAGTGAAGATTCAAGGGCATAAAATTAAAGGAAGCATTGCTCTCAAGGTTAATACCAGGAAGTTAATACGCAGGATTAATGCCTGAAAGTGGGAGCCTTCTTAAAGTTTGTATGCCAAAGCACCCCCTGGCTTGCCTCACCCTAGTATTATCTCTCAGTCCATAATCCTATTTCCCCTCGTTTCAAAAGCTCTTTTTTATAGTTAATGTTCAAATTGGGATACAAAGAGGAGCCAGCACTTTCACTGGGCTGCTATCTTTCTATACCTTTTATTTGAGTCAGTCCTCATTCCTTCCTTCTGCTCTTGATTTGTCCAGATACTGGGTTAACACTGCACTTGCCTGCTTGTTCCTCATTGATATCTTTTAACTAGTTTCTTTATTTCTTGTATTTCTATAAAGACTGAGATATATGGTGACAGAAATACATTAAACTTTATACCTATTTTATAGAAAATATGTCATGTTTTTTTTAATTTATTGTCATGAAATTTTCCACAATATTGCCTTAGAATTTATGTTCTCTGAATCTGTAATCATATATTCTTCCTTATATGTAACACCTCTTCTTTTTGTTTCTTGACTACTACTCTATTTTATTAATACTCCAAAGAACCAGATTTTAATTTTATTGCACCACTCTCTTGGATTTTTTTGCTCTCTCTTTTCTTTTTAATTAGTTTCATTATTTTCTTCTTTCTACTCACTGCCAGAAATCTCACAGAAATGGAGAGCAGATCTACCTGGCTGCTTCCAGTTCTGAAACTCAGGTAGCTCTTCCCAGGGCTCATTGCAGTTTGGTCATGGGTGTGCCCATTCTATAGGCCTCCCCTAAAGGAACATCTTGAGATACAGTTTCTTTTTCAGTCTATTCCACTTGCCTTCCATCTTTCAAGGATTCATGTTTCAGTTATTACTGCATAACAAGGCACTTCAAACTTGATGGCTTAAAACAATAACAACTTTATTTTTTTCAGCAATTTGCTGTGTGTAGAGTTGGATAGGGACATGTCATCTCTGCTGTATGTGGCATCAGCTGGGAAGGTGAGACTGGGTGATGGGGTATCTCCTTTTAAAAAGCTCATTCACATGGTTGGTAACTTGGCACTGGTTATCAGCTAGGAGCTCAATCTGTGGCCCAGGGGTTCATCTCCACAGAGACTTCTCCACAGGCTTCTTGGGCTTCCTTACAACTTGGTGTCTCTATCAAGAGAGCAAGACAAATGTGTCTGGCACTTTTATGATCTAGTCTCAGGCAGTACATGACACCCTTTACACTGTCTTTAGTACTTCAATCAGAAAAGCCCATCCAGTTTCCTCAGAAGAAGATAAACACCTCATCAGTGGATAGGAGAACTATCAAGCTCACATTTGTAACAAGAGCATATGAGAAGGGTGCCAGAGTTCCTTGTTTGGAAAATGCAATCTGTCACTCAATCCATTATCACTGATCTTTTTTTATTTTATAGTACTATTTTGACTATATATTAAATAAAATTTTCAGTTATTTTTGGAAGGAAGAACATGTACTTACTGATTCACAGTATTTGTTTTTTCTGATTAGAACTTTTCAAGCCACCTATAATCATTATTAAAGTGTATTAATAGTTTTGAATCTTGGCTAGATTCAGACCTTACTCCCTTAAGCACTGTGGATAAGCACTTCCTTCTTAAAGATTATGGTCCTTTTTGTAGTAGATATGTGAGTTTCCTTTCCAAAGGCCATCACCACCTGCATTCTATTTGAGGCTTTCTTCTCCTTTCTAGATTAAAGACGGAAAAAAAAAGGAGACCTGGAGTTTGAGGTCACTGACACAAAAATTGTCTTTCTGCCACGGATGGTCAGAAGAATAGTTTGAGCCTGTGCAGTCCATAGGGAACAGACACTCAAACTTTATCTTCGCGCTGAGGATTCTCCCCTCATACCCATTTTCCACCCTTCTCTGCCCAGCTCTGCTCTGTGCCCTGGAAACCTGACCTCTCCATAAGCCATATTAGTTCGGCTCCTGTGTCCTCTGGCATCCAGTTGGAAGAGGAGGGTACAAGAGGAGAAAGAAGAGGAGGTATTTACTTCTCCCTCATACCTTCTCCCATTTCTGGTTAAAGAGAAGAAGAAAGTGGGAAATATTTGGGGGATCAAACCCTTGTCTCAGGTATCATTGGCAAATATGTTTTCCCATATGGTTGGTTCTCTTTTTATTTTAATACTGTTTTCTTTAGCAATGCAGAAGCTTTTAATTTTTTTTGTGATTTTTT
>PVJI01027217.1:0-17998 GCA_004026765.1 Micronycteris hirsuta
TAAAGTCTCTTGTAGGCAGCATGTATGTGGGTTATGTTTTCTTATCCATTCAGCTATTCTATGTCTTTTGATTGGAGCATGTAATCTATTTACATTTAAGGTTGTTATTGATAGGTACTTATTTATTGCCCCTTTTTTTATACCTATGTTCCTCTCTCTCTCTAATTCTTCTTCTTAAAACAGACCATTTGATATTTCTTCCAATGTTGGTTTGGTGGTATTGAATTTCTTTAGCTTTTGTGTGTGTGTCAGGGAAGTTCTTTATTTCACCTTCAGTTTTAAATGATAACCTTGCATTATAATTTAAGGGACAGAGTAGTCTTCCTGCAGGTCCTTGCTTTTTATTGCTTTGAATACTTCATGCCAATTGCTTCTGGCCTGAAGTGTTTTTGTTGAGAAATCAGCTGACAGCCCTATGGAAACTCCCTCGTAGATAACTAACTCTTTCTTTCTTACTGCCTTTAATATTCTCTCTTTGTCTTTAAACTTTGCCAGTTTAACTGTGATGTGTCTAAGTGTAGGTCTCTTTGGATTTTACTTGATTGCGACTCCCTGTGTTCCCTAAGCTTTCGTAACTTTTTCCTTCACCTGGTTATGGAAATTTTTAGTCATTATTTCTTCAGTTTTTCTAGCCCATGCTCATTTCTATCCCATGTACCCCTTCTTGTACCCCGATGATCAGTGTTCCCTTAAACTATCTTCATTTTTTTAAGTACTTTTTTCTGTTTTTCTCTGATTGGTTGTTTATCTCTACTTTGTCTTCCAAATTGCTAATTTGATCCTCTGCTTCATCCAGTCTACTGTTAATACCTTCTAGTGTATTCTTCATTTCAGATATTATATTCTTCCTTTCTTACTGGTTCTTATTCATGGTTCCTATGTGTTTTTTCATACTGATATAATTCCCACTACATTCCTTATAGTTCCCATTAAATTTCTCATAGTTCTCATTAAATTCTGTATAACCATTATTTCAAACTCTAGGTCTGATAAATTGCTTGCCTTCATTTTATTTAGCTCTTTTTTTTTTTTTTTTTTTTTTTTTTTTTTTTTTTTTTTTTTTTTTTTTTTTTTTTTTTTTTTTTTTTTTTTTTTTTTTTTTTTTTTTTTTTTTTTTTTTTTTTTTTTTTTTTTTTTTTGTATATACCTCCTCTTCTTCCATTTGGGGTGTGTTTCTTTGTTTCTCTATTTCAGCTGTCTCTTTGTGTTTGTATGTATTAGACAGAGCTGCTATGACTTCCAATCTTTGTGGGGTGGCCTTATGTAGTAGGTGTCCACAGTGGGGCAGCCTTCTTCATCTCCTGAGCTGGATGCTCTAGAAATATTCCGTGTGTGGGTTATATGGACCCTCCTGTTATAATTGTGACTTGAAATTTGTTGGCTCATTTGTTTATGGGAATCTCCCCTCTGGCTGGCTGACTGAGAGACTCAACCCCGAACATATTATGCAAGCTGTTGTATAGGTGCTGTCAGAACAAAACTCAATAAAACAACACAAAAAAATAAAATAAAAACAAACAAAAAACCCAAAACAACAAAAGAAAAAAGAATAAGAAAGGAGAAAAGAATAAAAGAATACGAGCAGTAAAAAAGAAAGAAAAAAAGTAATATGAGAGGAAAGAAGGAAAAGAAAAATAATGAAGAAGAATGGAAGAGAAAAATAGGAAAAAAGCAAGAAAGAAAAAAGAAAAGGAAAAAGGAAGAAAAAATAGAGTAAGGGAAGGAGAGAAAATAAGACATATAAGAGAAAAATGAAAAAACAGAAAAAAATAATAATAAAGAATGAGAAAGAAAAATATAGAAGATAATGAAGAACAAAGTGGACTTTGTCTCAGCAGTTTAGCTCCTGCCTTTTGGGATCTCCCTTTGGATACTGCTCCAATGTTGTCCAAAGCTGCTGTGAACCCATGTCAGATGCTGTCCACATCTGGTCCTCAACATCCTGTTTGAAGCGACAAGCCACCCACACAATTTGTGGCTGCCTCCACTGGGTTGGCTGTGCACAGGAAGGGCTCACTGTACTTTTTACACGTCTTTAATAATATATTTTATCATAGAATACTCAATCTTATTTTCAAGTAGTGAGGTATTTGTTTTGTAGTCTATCACCACCCTTCACTAACTCCACCCTCAATCCTGATAATATTTTCCCCAAGGCCTCTTTAGTCTCACTGCTTAGCTGAGGGCCTGTTACATATTAGCTACTTGCTAATATAAGTGTGAATTCATAATTTGTTTTGATAGTAATGTAATATAAGTTCATAATTTATGTTGATACTAACAGGGCCATTGTGAGTGGCAGAATTTCCATATTCTTATTAAAACTAATAGTCATTAGCCCGGCTGGTGTACCTCAGTGGATTGACGTGGGCTGGGAACCAGAGGGTCCTGGTTCGATTCCCAGTCGGGGAACATGCCTGGGTTGCAGGCCGGGTCCCCGGTGAGGGCCATGTGAGAGGCAACCATACATTGTTCTTTCTCCCTCCCTTCTCCTCTCTCTGAAAATAAATAAATAAAATCTTTAAAATAAAATAAAATAAATAAAACTAATAGTCATTAAGTATTACACATGGAAAGTCTTTAGAGATTATTTTATTCAATTTTTATATTTCATAGAGGACCAGAAAATTTTGGCTGATTAATTCAACAAATATTTCTTGCATATGTCCTATGTGTCAGGGGCTATTCTATGTGCCAGAGATAAGTGATTTGCTTAAAATGTATTTAATTAAATGTGTTTGTACAGTTTATATTCTCAGAGGGAAACAGACAATAAACCAACAAAAACATAAATACTAAGGATATAATTTACTAGTGATAATTGTCATGAATAAGGTAAGCTAAATAATTAAATTAACACCAGTTTTAGAGCTAACTTGAGCTTTGGCCTCCTATATCTCAGTCCAGTGTTATGTTAACTAACATTTACATCCTTTCTCCAAATCAGGAACAGACTTTACATGGCTAAACTGAGGCATTATTCAAGGTTGCAATTGTGCAACAGTCTGTACAGGTGAACATGAATTATAAGTTGCTATAAAAAAGGTACCCCAAAAATGCATGGCTTCTTTAAAATAGAAATTTTTCAATTTCTCACAAATCATGCCAAGGCCAAGAGTCCATGCTCTTGGGTAAGCTCTGCCAGTACATCCTTTCATCTGCATATATCAGAAACTCAGGTTCCTTCATCTTATTACTCACCCTAAAAAGGTGTGACCTTGATTGAATTGTGCAGGCTGCCACATCTTTATTTCTACCTGCACAAGCGGGGGGGTGGGGGGGGTGGAAGGTGAAAGATCACATGCCCAATATCTTAAGGTAAAGAACTTACAATGGTCATATCACTTTTTATTCAGTTGCCATTGGCTGAACCCAACCAAGCACACCAGGGTGCAAAGCAGTCTGGAAAATAGTCTCCATCTGGACTGACTGGCCACCTGCTCAGCAGAATTTCTGGATGGTCACAGGGTAGTTCTAGCAGTTCAGAAAAAAGGGACTTACGATGATATGAGACAGAAGCAATTAGTCATTTCTGCTTCACCAGGACACTATTATTTGCTTTTGCTTGGTCTTAGACAAGGAACCAGGAACACGGGTAAATAATGAGGTGAAAACTGTTGTTGCAAGGACAAAGTTATCAAAAGCAATGAGATGTTTGCTGTAAGAATCTGATGACACTATTTTGGTGAGAAGTGGCCCAGTTTCTACTGCCTGAAAAGCTCAATAGTAAGTTTAAAGAATACCTTTGCTGAATTCCCCAAGAAAAATAACTGAAAACATACATACACACACACACACACACACACACACACATATATGTGTGTGTGTGTGTGTGTGTGTGTGTGTGTATATATATATATAAAAAAAATGGTATCTCTTCATGGACCTAAATTGTTTTGATTGAGTAACAGAGCCCACTTCAATGTACCGCAACTCTAATTTAAACAGGTTGTGCTATGCAACACTAGCACCTTATACAGACTCAGAATATTACTTGCAGTAACTGAGACTGGTATTGCCTTGCTATGAAACCAGAAGGGAGGGCAGCTGAGTGAAGCCGGTAATTTAGCACTTTCTTAGCAATTCAAACAATGCTGCTGAATCGCAGAGATGTGGATTCTAATTGTCTCTGGGTAGCAAGCAAGGTCAATTGTTTCAATTTTCCCTGTTTATCTGAAGGAAATGCATTAAGCGCTTTTAGCAAACACTTCTTATTGTTGTAAAGGAGATTCTGACACAGCCCTTAACCTTTGAGTCACATGTGAAAGACATTTAACTTACATGGTATCTCTTCAAATAGACAAGACTGATAACATCTTGTCTCTTCTCTTCCCATTTTCTCCTCTAGTAAACTCATTCTTAGAAGAAGGAAGAAATTAGTTAAGTTCTATCTCTTCTAATAGGGGAAAGATCATTATAAAGGTAACAGATCTGAGGATCTTAGGGCAGGGGCTAGAAGCTTAAGCCAGTCATGAACCACCCTAGGAAAGAAAAGTTCTCTAATCCTAGAAAATGATTGCAAAGGCGGGAATGCTTGATGTTAAGAAAAATATTTACTGGCTGCAAGGAAAGCATATAGCTAGCAAACAGTTTGAATATTTGAGAATAGAGTTAATGAGGGAACTCAAGGCTTGGAAAATTTTAGTTTCAAGTAAGAAGTAATAAGCCTAGCAGTTCATGCATATAAAAAGCTATTGTCTCAGGAACTGAAGGTACAGCCCACCCTGCCTCCAGGACACCACAAACAGTTCAACCTCTGTGCTCCAGAGGAGAACATAAGCAATCAAGATGGTATCTGTTCCGGGGAGAGACATCCCCACCGCCCAGGATACAGATAAAGAAAATCACCCAGGACACAGGACCAGGACCCAGATAGAAAATCAGCATTCAGCAGATGAAAGGATGTTTGGGAAATTGCCAGACTGCAGCATTTATTTTACAAACTTCTTTCCTGAATTCTAAATCCCTTACCTACGCTTTTTTTCTCATAAAAAAAAAAAAAAAAAATGCTGGCTTGAAAGGAAATGTAGGATGGTCTGTTAGGGTACAGACCCGCCATCTTCTCAGATCGCCGGCCATCTGCATAAAGCGCCCATAAAGATTCAATCCCTGTCTCTGCTTGTTGATTCTCGTAGTGACAGGCAGCACAGATGCCGACTTACCTGGTTTCATAATCAGGTGACTCCTTTTCTGGACAGACTTTGGAACTCTCCTGTAAGTCTGGGTATTTGGTAGGGAATCCCATTGGTTGCCTGGACCGGGGGGCCCTGGGGTGCAGATTTGGAGACTCCCTAGCAGCTGCCAAGTGATTTCACTTGGGTACTCTCCTTCTTTGGTTTGTGTGGTTCTACAGAGCTCTGTTTGGTAGAATGAGAGGTAAAGCCTCTGTTCCAGAAAATAGTGCCTTGGGCAAACTTTGGCTGATTGGTTGACTTATGCTTATAAACCTATGACTAAAAATAAAATGCTTTTTATTGTAATACTGTTTGGTTTATGTATAATCTGGACTCAGAAGAACGCTGGCCTTTAAAGTACTATACTACACTGCAATTAGAGTTGCTCTGTCAAAGGTCTGGGAAGTTGGATGAAATGCCTTGTATACAAACTTCTATAACTTTACATAATAAAGGTGTAGGATTAAAAGGAAATAAATTAATGCTCCAGAGAAAAGGAAATTTGCCTGTGAAAGATAGCAGAAGCTCAGAGGAGAAACACCAGGAGGATCTAGATATCATGGCTGTTGAGAGCGTGGACAGGGTTCCCACATCCCCTCCAGCCCTGGGTGATCTTCCTCCTTACACAGCTGAGGGATCTGGGGAAGTGAGCCTGAACTGATCTCTTTGTCTCAAACCCATCAAGGAGCCAAGTTTAGTGGAGGACAAGCCCCTACCAGCGCAGGTCAATACCCTTTGCAAAAACTTTCAGCGGGAACAGGGCCAGAGGGCTAGACCTCTGGATATTATTGGACACATATAGCATTTTCTAAATCAGATCTGTTAAACTGGAAAAGCTCTGAAAAAAACTGTAACACAACCCTTTAGAGTGAATGAAGGAGTGCGCTCAGGCTTTTGACTCCCTGTAAGTGCACCTGGATTCTGCACCAGCCTTGGGGCTTCCAAACCTACCGAAGCCCTTTTAATTACACATTCATGAAAGGCAGGGCATTGCCCCAAGTGTCCTCACCCAAATGCTTAGTGATATTTTGCATCCCATCGCATATTTGTCAAGGAAACTAGATCATACTGTCCAGGGCTGGCCAGCCTCCTTGAGCTCTGTCAGCCGCCTGCGAGCTTTTACAGGAAGCTGAAAAGTCTTTCTTGGGACAGCCTATCACCATTTATTTGCCCCACCAAGTGTTAAGCCTGCTGGAGCAAAAGGGAAATTTGGAGCTCACACTGGAAGAATGAGCAGATAGCAAGGAATGCTTCTCAACAATCCCAACGTCTCCCTCAAAACTAAGTTAAACCCTGCCTCTCTTCTCCCGGAGCCTGACTCGGCTGCACTAACACATGATTGTGCTGAGATAATTGATGAAGTTTACTCTAGCAAAATTGATTTATAGGACCATCCTCTAGAAGCAGCAGACTGGACTCTATATGCAGATGGAAGTAGTATGGACAAAAGAAACAGAAAGGCTGGTTATGCAGTTGTAACTCTTGAAGGGTAGTAGAGGCCAATACTTTACAGCTGGGAACCTCTGCTCAGTAAGCTGAACCGATTGCATTGACAAGGGCACTAGAATTATCGCACAAACAAGGAGTGAATGTGTATGCCACTCATGGTATGCTTTCCTAATTTTGTATGCACATGATTCCATATGGAAGAAAAGAGGCCTATTAATCTCCAACAAAAAGGAGATGAAGCATGCAGCAGAAATTTTAAAAATATCAGAAGTTGCTCAAGTACTTTTACAGGTACATTCTGAGACGACCTTTTTCATAAGGAGAAAAAAAGTGTAGGTGAGGGGGTTGGAATTCATGGAAGATTAATCAGATAAAAGCTACCCTCCAGCAATTTTTCTAGCGAATTTTTTTCTTTTTTTTATTGTTGTTCAAGTACACTTATCTCCATTTTCTCCCCGCCACTCCCTCCCACCCGTAGCAACTTTTTTCTGTGGACCAGTGACGAGCTGTGTTTTGCTGCAGTCTCTCCCTGGAACACAATGGCTCACATGCCATCTGGATGTTTACAGTCTTTCTGGGGCACAAAGATTGAATTACTTGTGGTCTCATAGAGTCAGGGTGGGTTATACTTTCTGAAACAATAGCTTTTTACATGCATTAATTGCTCAGCTTACTAACTATAACTTAAAACTAAAAATTTTCCTGCTCTCGAGTTCCTCCATAAATAGGGAAGCTAAGTGGCTTGCCCAAATGTCACACAAGGTAACATAGCTGAAATATTCCAGAAACCTCCGCTTTTTATCCAGGTAAAATTCATATAATCCCTAAGATTAATGAAACAATTTCTAGTGTTTCTTTGGTTTCTTACTAACAAATTCAAAATCTTTTAGTTTTAGTAGTTTTTAGCTTTATTTTATGAAATAGTATAGCTAGAAAGAATAATTAAACTTTGCAAGTAAAGATGACTCAGGAATTAAACCAAATCTATCTTGAAAAAATGTTTCTCTTCACTTCGAAACTTTTTAAAAATAAAAGTAAAGGCAACTAATTTCACACAATCAATGGTATGTAAAATGGACAGCAATTTTATATAAACTAATGTTTTTTGAAAGATTATCTTTTTTTCTTTTGTGACCTACTCTTTATCACCTCTGTCCACCTATTGTGTTAGTTTTCTGTTGCTACATAATGATAAAATTAGGACAGAGACTTTACCCTGGACATAACCAATCAGGAGGGTCTGGGGAAGCAGCGAGGGCCCATGGGAGGAGTTCTCCCACTCCAAGACTTTGACAGAGCCCTACAGGAAGAAGTCCATGTTTACAACAAGCTCTATGGTTATAACAGCCCCTCCCCTTAACTTCTTCCTCTCTGTAAGTTCCTCCTTGAGCTTTGTCCAGTTCAGTGTGCACTCACAGTTTACCCTGTCTGCACTAACAGAATTGCAATCTTTTCTTCTTCCCAAATAAATTCTTTTGGTGACAGAATACCTAGTCAACTCTGTTTTTCTATTTGGCAATCACCACAAATTTAGCAGCTTAAATGGACACCTATGTATTATGTTATAATTGTGTACATCAGAAATCTAAGTACAATGTAATTTAACTGTCTTCTGTATAGAACCTCGAAAGGCCAAAATCAAGGTGTCAGCAAGGCTGAATTCCTTACTGAAGACTCTGGGGATATATCCACCTCCAGGCTCATTCAAATTGTTCTCTGCATTGAGTTATTTTTGTTTGTATGACTGAGTCCTTTTGTCCTCGTTGGCTGTCAGCCAGGGTTGGTGGGGTGGGTGACTGGGAGTCAGTCTTTGCTCTCAGAGTTTGCTCACATTCTTTCTTTTGCCTTCCATGTGGCCACTCACCCAGCAATAGGAAGATGACTTCCTCTTACACTTCACATCTCTCTGAATTCTGCCATTTCTCTCTGGTTCCAGCCAAAGGAAATATAGCACTTTGTAGTTTCTGCCTTTTTTAAATGGGCTTTCTATTTAAATTTAGGAGACCTAGTTTTGCTTTTTATTTTATTGTGGGGAGTGAGGCTTTTTAAATAGTTTTTAATTATGATAAAGCTTATAAAATATGTGATAAAATATTACCAAATGGTAAGCTGCTGACATAACAATCTTCTGACATTCAACATTATAACACTATATTTACCTCATAGTCCTCATTTTTTAAGCAGTTATTCTTTATGTCACACAAATAACTAAGGCAAACATTCCTGAGCAGGGTAGATAAGCCAAAAATATCCTTCATCCTCTTTATTTTTCAAAAAGAGGCCAGAATGCTGTCTAGAATACCAATAAATGAAAGTGTATTCACTTGAGAAAGTCACTGAAAATAATAAGAAAAAAATTCGTCAAGGAAAACATTTTAATGGTTTCTTAGAATTTAGAGTTTCTGCATCAAAATGTTAATTTCATAACCACCTGGTTGGTTTCTTCCTTGTTTCATTTGGACTTCAGTTGTTAGTTTCTGTCTGCACATTACCCTTAATTTGCAGTCAACACTTTATTCTATTTAGTCAAGAAATAAAACATGAGTTCATCTCTTAGTTTACTTACCTAGACAGACAGAACCCCAAGGTCATTACTGTTTCTTTTGCTCACACCTGCTATCCAGTTCATCCTGTTGCCTCCACTAAAAATATATTCCAAATCCCCCAGTTTTCAGCACCCTCCATGCAAAGTCCTGGTTCATGTCAGCCTCATCTCCCAGGGCAGCTATTTCAATAACCTCCTGATCGCTTTGCTGGCTTTAACTCAGCCCACGGAGAAGCCAGAAAGATCTTTTAAAACTGAAAACCAGTCAGGTCACTTTCTTGCTTAAAACCTGCCACTGACTTTTCATCACAAAGTCAATACATTCCAAATTTCTGAACTACAGTCTCTAACATTTTCTGTGGTACATTTCTCCCAGCTGGTCACTATGCATCTTTTATGATTCCCTCATCTTCTGCAGAGCTCTGATACAGGTACCTGGCTTGCTTGTTAACAGCTTACTTTGCATTCACTGTTCTTTCCTGTAATCAATTCAAATGTTACCTTACCACTTTAGATTCTTTCTATATCTGTACCCAACTGTATGTTTTTCATAACATAAATTCTGTTACTTTGTTCTGCATGAGTTTAGACCCAGTATTAGTTTATGTTTCCTTATATCCAGTATCTTCACTTCCACTAATACATAAACTCCTTAAAGACAGAGAAATTATTTGTCATGCTTATCAATTCTCCCAAGCATCTGTAACATTCCTTGCCTACGACAAATGTTTATAGACTAATGCAGAGAGAACTTTTATATTATTAAGATAACTCCTTTTAGAGTTTGGAATTAGTAAAAAAATAGCTAATTAACTGAATGTTTAGTAGGTGCTAGGCACTAGACCAAATAATTTATATGCATTAACTTATTAAAACATCACAGAAATCTTGAAGCAAATATAGATATTATTCCCATTTTAAAGATGAAGAAACTAAGGCTTAGAAAGTTTAAATCATTTGTTCAAGGTCACAGAACAAGTACATGGCAGAGACTGGATTCTTTCTTATTCCAAAATACTGTATTCTTTTCTACCTCAGTCTACTGACTCAACCTAAACTTTCTAAGTTGATCAGTATAAGACCAAATTTTTTGTTACATGTAATAACCAAGTTTGTAATAAGCATGCCTCCATGTTTTAGTGTTCAATATTTCAATGCTTTCTATTTTACTAACTCTTTATGAGTTCTTTTTTATTCTAGGCAATGAAGTTGTTTTCAATAGAAAACTACAACCAACTCACCCAGGAGTAACCTTCCGTCTCAGCCTCCCAAGATGTCCCACTCTCAGCAAAAGTGCACCTACTTGTTTGGAAAGTCTTCTAAATTATGGTAAGTGATGCTTTCCTAAGACAACTTTTCTCTATCTTCTGGTTGGGAGGGCGCCTTGTTGAGACTTCCACATCTACCTCGGAGGTTTCCTGCCTTTAACAGTTTCCCTTTGGCCATGCCCTGGGGGCTCCTCTTCCTTACAGCACTTGTCGGATCTTTCCCTAACTGCTTGATCTCCTGCCTCAGTTTCCCTAACAGTTTCCTTAACTGTTAGCTCCCTTCCAGGAGCAGGGCCTCTCTTTGAATTCTTTTAGGTAGTAAGGGGGAAGTTCAAAGTTTCTTCTTGAGTTTTCCGATTCTTTAAAATAACCAGCTTAAAATAATCAATATTCCGAAGCAGCATATTTGGGGGTGGCAAGCTTTGCTCCCCTTTAAAAGAAACTCTGGGAAAGAAAAAGAAGAGGTAACAACTCTTCTAGTTTATTTACTCATAGATCTGCAATAGATCTCTCTGTCCCCTGAGTTAGTAAAACACAAACGGCCGAGAAGGAGACACCACTGTAGTTCAGAACCCAGTCAGAGCATCATCACTATTATGTGGTTTGTGTCCTCACAAGGCATTGTAAGTTTTTTATTCTGCATTTTAATGATGGAACCGTGCATATTTCATGGTCACGATGCTACTTACCATGAGTGAGTCACCAAGAGCCAAAAGCAACTCAAGACTACAATAGTAGTATACTTTTTTATTTAATCTTGATATGAAGGATACTATAAAAACTGGCACATAAAACAGGGAGAAATCTGCTCTAGAACTGTCATTTCCCAAAGGAATGGTAGGGCAAGGGTAATAAAACAAAACTCAACCAAGGTAATAAGGAATTATTTAGAAAGGTTTACTGAACAGCTCTCATACAAAAAAAAAAAAAAAATGGGAGAAGGAATGGAATTTTTAAAATATTCCAAAGTTAATAACATAGATGGGACATGGGTAAAATTGAGAATGACCTCGGAGGGTAGTGTTGGATTGTGACTCAATGTTAAATTCCAGAGCATAATTCTGAGAGCAGAGTTGTCTTTTCCTAATAAGAGTTAGATGTGAACACTGTATATAATAAATAGAAGTCTATGTATGCTTGATGTAAATACTTAATAAAATTATTAGGCAGCTATGGCCAATCTCAATTAGAAATGTTAAATAATGTAAAATTTAAAGTGTCGGTATTGACATAATTTAAAAATTGCATCATGTAATTCTAGTGATAACTTCTATCCTCTCACTCCTTGATGGTGAGAAAAATCAAAAGCTGAACTAGAACAGTAAAGCATGAATAACTACATCTATTAGGCCCCAGGACCAAGAACATCAGAAACTGATGTGACTGTAGAACATGTTTTTAATCACACAATCAGAATGAATTAAATTCCGAGACTAGAGCTAAAAGTCACGAATGAAGAAGAGTCTCAGTTGGCAGGCAACATTGTGGAGTTTTCTGACCGAGCTCCCCTCAGCCAAATCCTTTGGTGAGCATAATTCATATCACTTACTTTTACAACAGAGAGATCTGTCCTATGAGAATGTGAAAAGGGGGAAATTTTCCCCTTTCCTCCTCTGCTTCTTTTGGATCATTGAATAATGAAAGTGAAATAAATCAGATTAGCAGGAGAAAATCAAATTTAATTTTGTGCCCATGGGAACTTCAAACATATGAGACAGAGGTCTAACATCCAGAAGAGGTTCAAAGGCAGGTGAAATGGGATGTACATGACCTCCTGAGACAAGGAGTGGGATAGACAGCCTGGGACTTCAAAAGGGAAGAGATCAGTCTGCAGGACAAGGGGAAGAGCAGATGTTTAGTAATTGAATATTTTCCCTGCGATATAGATAGATCATAAAAATTTATTTCTGGCAATAACTTTTATTCTGGGAAAAAAAGCACCAACTTAGATTCTTTTAGGTAGTTATGGAAAGGGCAGGAGCCTCTCTTGAACCCACAGGGTCTTGATGACCTTCAACTCAAAATAATTTGCATGTCATGGTGCCACATCTTGGGGTGACTTATTTTGAATCCCTACAGTTCCCTCCTCTAACACTTTGCTGAAAGTTTCACTTATTAAAAGCTGAGCTGGTGACTTTGGAGAGAGAAGATGGATTAGTAGCTGAGTGGCACGATACCCAAAAAGCAAGAGAGAAGCATAGATTAGGATGAAAATGAACAGACTCATAGATGGAGAGCAGGATGACAGCTAGTGGTGGGGGTGGTTAAGGGTTGGAAGGACTGAGCAAAAAGGAAGAAGGACTCATGGACATGGACAACAGTGTGGTGATTGCTGGGGGGAGAGGAATATAAGGAGACTAAATGGTAATGTAAAAAAATTACAACAAAGATGAAATGAAAAGAAAAAGAAAATGAACAAACAAAAAAGAAATCAAAGCACATTTCTCCATACCACATTAAACCAGTTTCCCAACATCAGAAATATGTCAGTCCAATAAAAAGTCTCAGCTTCATGTATCTAATGGAAAATATTAGTCTTTCTTTAAACAAATTTAAGTTAGATACTACTGGTGGTCCTATTTGATTCACACAGAAGTAACATTTTCACCAATGATTGCACAAGCTTCTCCTTGTTGAGTCCGTACTATGTCCAATGCACATTGATCTTGGGATATCATAGAGGTTTAGCATGGGTGCATAACTAGGAAGTTTTTGGCAGCATAGCCAGCTACCCTGGACATTTACTCAACTGTTTTTTCATTTGGAAGAGGGGTGGACAAAATTGACTCAAGGTATTTTAGGGTTGGCTTTTGAATGCTCTGAGATATCTCGTGTCCTAATAGATTACAGTCATTTGTACCCACTGAAGTTTACATCTGGAGCCTTTATGTCTTGTTTACCTCATCCTGTAGGAGAATATGGGAGTCTGTAAGAGCTCCCTGCTTAGCCTGATAACAAAGTCAAAGGTCATCTACATACTAAACTAGCACGGAGTCTTGAGTAGGCTACAAAATCTAAGCCTGCTTTAAGGACTTGGGAAAATATTGAAGGAGACTCACAATATCCTAGGAGTATGTGAGTTCCTTTTATTTGTGTCTCTTTAACATGTAGGCCTCAGTTGTGTTTCAGCTCCAGGTCCAGGAAAGCAGCACAACCAAGAGGACAGAAGCCATGGCTGACATCAGGACCAGCTGCAATGACAAGTGACCCCCTACTCTGGTGCAAACCAATCAGTTGAGACCATGACCCTCAAAGGACACACCTGGAAAGCTGATGAATATTCTATTGAGATAGTGTGGCAGTGATTTCCACACGCGTGTAAACACGCAGTCCTGAGAATTTACACGTTTTGAGCACAGCTCCGTGTGATTCCCATGTGAACAAGTGTGGATCATGTCTGTAGAGTGGGAATTCTGTAATAGGAATTTGGCAAAGATGTATCTTAAAAAATTCTGGCTTGCTGTGCCCTGCATATTACTTTAACCTGGTCCTGTCTGCCACCGGATCTGAATTTACATCCAATGCCTTGCTATGAGTAATCCTACCTGTTCTGCTTAATCCCATGAATAATCAATCCAATGTAAATTGGCCCCTGATAAAAACCCTGGCCGGGCAAGCCACAAGGCTTTTTCCTGAGATGGGAGGAATCAGCCACGTGGCCCCGGTCTCTCTTTCCCCGCATGTCTCGGTATGAGATTCATACACTCATTGGGTCACGGTCACCCATGGGTATCGGCAGGCCCGATCTACCCCGTGTCAAGATAGTCCCCTGAAAATTCCCCTAGAATCCCTGTCTCTGAAAGCTGATAAAACCTCTCAAGATGAAGGATTCAAGTGCACTCTTTCTCTTTAGAGCATGTGCAGCCCTATTTACACCAGGGTATGCTCTCTCTTTCTTTGGAGCATGCTCATGCTTTTTCCTCTCTCCAATTCCCTGGTGCATTTTCTTTGCTTTCTTTTCTCTTAAGCTCCAAGATCCCTTCTTTTGCCTCTGTAATTTGTTTCCTGAGTCCACACAGCCCAGCTGGCTCACTTCTACAGCTCACTTATTGTACTCCTGTGACTTTCTAAATAAATTTATGCTTTTATTTCAGTTCCTTGGCTTTCACTTCTTTTGTTAGTCAAACTCAAGGACTAAGGTCTAACATCTGGTGCTGTTTACCATTGACAATATCAGGGAGACAATTTCTCACTAAAGCATATATTAAGAGGGGCTTTCAGATTAACAGTAATATGCCTTTGAAAAGTTGTATAAAATGTTCATCGAAAGCTGTTGGGTGCTTTTCTTTCTGAGTGCATGATTCAGTCTTTGATTGATTAACTTTAGGAGGAAAAGCCTCTAGATAACTCCTATAAGATCTTGAATATCAGCCCTGGCTGGTGTAGCTCAGTGGATGGAGTGCGGGCTGGGAATCAAAAGGTCCTGGTTCGATTCCCAGTCAGGGCACATGTGTGGGTTGCAGGCCAGGTCCCCAGTGAGGGCCATGTGAGAGGCAACCATACATTGCTGTTTCTTTCCCTCTCTTTCTCCCTCCCTTCCCTTCTCTCTAAAAATAATTAATAAAATCTTAAAAAAAAAAGATCTTGAATATCAGCCTCCAGCAGAGCTATTTTCTAGTCATTATCAGAGGAGCCTAAAGAGGGCCCAGCCACCTATTTCCTCTGTGAGGGGGAATTCTCCAGGAGATTGTCTGACCTGTCTGATATTTGCAGGACAGTCATGGGCTGAGAGAATGTCCTTTAGTAACCAGTCAAAGTCTCTGTGAGAATACAACCACAGAACCCACTCAAAATGGTCCTATTTTGTTGAACAAAATACTGAGTTGCTTTGCAGATACAACAGACCAAAACCACAAGTTGTACAGCCGAAGCATCTGAGAGAAGAGAACTTTGACCTCCAGCGGCACCCAGAACCAAAGCCCCACCCCAACACCGCATGGATCCAAAGGACCAAGACATAACTGGAACTTGAACACCAGAACCCTTTCAGAAACCAGAATCCTTTGTCCAGAAAGATCCAGTATTGAAGCCTCTTTACCATAAATGGCCAAGTTACAAAGGTCCTCCAAGTAAAATTTGTGCCGCCAGCACTTCCACACGCCTGTTTCTTCAGCCCTTTAAAACCTTTAACCTAGTGCAGCAAGAAAGATAGATCTGACATGGTACCACACCCACGTTTGGCTCTCTGCCACGCGGAAAGCCCGTAGTCGAGAGGCAAGTGCTGGTGCAAGGAAAAATGGTTTATTCAAAAGCTGGCAACAGGAGAAGGTGAAAGCTTCTCATGACAAAAGCCATCTTAACATCTCAGTACAGGCAGAGGTTTGTATGAGCAGGGAAGGGGAAGGCAGAACAAAAGTAACTGGAGGAGGTTGTGGGCTCTCATTGAGGATGCCATATAGGAGACAGCACCGTCTGTCCCATAACCATCTCAGAGCTAGTCAAGCAGTGGCCTGGTTTTTGTCAGTTGAAGGGGAGCAAATCTCCTGAAGCTGAAATACCCAAAGGGTGGGGTCTACTTCTTTTGGGGTTAGCTCCCAGAATCCTTTAAGCAAGCAGGCTGTTTATCTGCTGTGAATTTATAAGTCATCTGAAGAGGATTCTTTTTCACACATGAAAAACATAGCTCTGGGATTCACACATGTGAGCAAAGCCTCCGCGTGCAAGAGGGCCCAACTCAGCATACGTGAATTCATGTTTGTGGAAAAAGAATTTCCTGATGGGGAATTTGGCTAACATATTTCTTAAAAATTTACTACCTTGCTGAATCCTTCCCCCTCCCTGGATCAAAAGACTTATGTTAATACATGTCCAGGACCAAATGTTTATAGATAAACACAAGACCCTTGCCCTTAATTTACATATCTACCCTCTTACTGTATGGCCCCAGTCCTGTCTACCACTGGACCTGAATATACAATCTATGCATAAGTTAATGAAGACCAATCTAATGCTCTGTGCCCCAAATCTTCAATAAAAACCCCTGGACCTGAGGCTCGGGGCTCTCTCCCAGATGATGAGGGGGAAGTTGCGTGGCCCCGGATCCCTTTTCCTGCATATCTTTGAGTGAGAATTATTTATAAACGCATTCAGTCATGGTCACCATGGATTCCACATAGCCATGAATCCGCAACAGTCATTATTTACAGAAACAATGTTAAAAGAATGGTGGGGTGGGTTACATAAGTCCCTCATCTTCTTGGTTGGCCCTTTCTCAATCAATCAATAAACCTTTCCTTACCCCAAACTCTAACATTTGAATTTTGACCTCTTGAAGCATCAAGCACACAAACTTTGGTTCAGTAACAAGCGAGGTTATACATAGTCACTAATCTCTCTAACTCCTCTCTAACTTTGGCAGGGTCTTCTGCCAAAGAGGGTTAAGAGGGTTTTAAAATTGAAAAGGCCTGCTGCTGTCCGGGGGATATGAATTCTCTCAGATGGAGGTCCAGGATGATTCTGCAAGTGCATTGCATTGGCAGGGCCTGATTACTCACCTCTGGAAAGCAGGAAGAGTTATGAGACAGCAAAGTGAGCCCTGCTGCCCTTTCTGAGTTCTGCTAAATTCACTTCCTGACATTCAGCATTTATGCAAGTAATCTATACTCCCTGAGCCCGGAGATCAGGACAGAGTACACTCTGTTCATGCTGTAAAGAAAGAGAAGTCAAAAATAGGCAGCTTATTGTTTAGGTTTCTCCCACTTCCCTGGGAAGGTGGTGTTTTTAGGATCTAAGGGAACTGGCTGAGGGACTGGTTGAGGAAATGAAGCTGGGTTTTGAAATGGGGGTGGGTCATTTAGACCACAGGCCCAGAAATCCAAAAGATCTTCTACAGGATCATGGAAAGGGAGTTGGGGGTAAAGAGAGTATACATCTAATTTGGTTTTTAATATTTTTCTAAGTCTGATGGTTTTTGTTTTTTTTTTTTTTTTTCATTTTATTAAGAGACCCCCTAGCCCTGGCTGGTGTAGCTCAGTGGATTGAGCGCGGGCTGGGAACCAAAGGGTCCCGGTTTGATTCCCAGTCAGGGCACATGCCTAGGTTGCAGGCCAGGTCCCCGTGAGGGCCATGTGAGAGGCAACCATACATTACTGTTTCTCTCCCTCTCTGTCTCCCTCCCTTCCCCTCTCTCTAAAAATAAATAAAAATAAAATCTTAAAAAAAAAGAGACCCCCTAAAGCCTGCCATTATACTTTTTTTGTATTTTCCTTTCACTTTGATCTTCCCATAAATAGGAATAAAGCAACCGCTTAAATGAGAGCTGTCTAAAAATATTTTCAAACATAGGAATTTTTCTAATTGAAAAGATCTGTCACTTGGCCATTGACAAGTTGGAGCTCCATTAATATATTTACTCCACTAGTGACTCAATCATATAAGCCATTTTCTTGGAGTTTCCAGGCCCAGAACAAACTTTTACTGTGCGCCCAGGGGTTGCCCTCCTCCCCTCTGAAACCCAGGCATCTCATCCCATTTAACAGCTTAGAATATCATATATACACTATTATACCTTTTGTCTCTGAATCTCCCATGTATGTATGGTCGCTTACTCTCTTATGTATTTG
>PVJI01027218.1:0-17991 GCA_004026765.1 Micronycteris hirsuta
TGCAGCCTACAGCAGCCACAGGCAGGCTCTTGTCCCCGCTTATCAGACCCCGGCTTCCAATGCAATCCACCAGAGAGGCCACCAGCCTTTCACTCCTCTGAGACAAGCACACAGTGGGTGCAGGGGAACGGCAGTCTGGTGAGGTGATCCGCAGCATCTGGGGACTTCGGGGAGGCCTGTGGGAGTCACCGAGGCTCTGGCTGGGCGTGAAGGGCCCTCCTGGTAGAAGTTCGGTCTAGTGTCTTCCAGCTCCTTTGCTGGCCTCTCCTTGGTGTGCGTGACTGTGCATGTGAGCCCGTGTGGCGCCTCTGTTTCACTGACAGTGTGTGTGCATGTGCGTGTGACCCTGTGCAGGACTGTGTGTATATGTGTGTGCGTGTCCTCCTCTCTCTCCTTGGCCCACGTCTCTCTCCATTTCTCCTCTGGCCTCCCTACCTATATCCCAGTGTCTCTGACCAGTAAATCCCAGTGTCTCTGACCCCCACGTGCCCTCCTCTTGTCAGCCGTCTCTCTTCCCTTCAAAGCACGTGAGTGTCGTTCTCCCAGGGCCCTCTGTCTTGTTCCTTTCCTGTATTTCCCCATTTGTCTCTTTCTTTTGTATGACTCGTCTTCTCTCTGGCTTCTCTCTCTCCACCTCTTTTTCTGTTTCCAGTTTTCCTTCTGTTTGTGTCTCTCGAATTCAATCTCTGTCTTTTTCCACCTCCATCTCTCAGTCTCTCTGCCTTTTCCCCTCCTTTCTCACCCATTACTGCCCACAGCTGGGCCCAGTCCCATGTGGTTGGGGTACAGGCAGGGACTAGAGATAGAGCTGCAAAGGTGTGATAGGCAGCATTGCAAGGGTCTCGTTGCCTGTGGGCTTCCTGGCTCTGCCACATTGTCCCCCTGGTTGACCTCTGTGCCAGGCAGTTCTCCTCCTCCTCCAGAGGGCCAGGCTACATGTGCACGTGTATGTGTAAGGCGGGGTGGTGGTGGTGGTGGTGGTGGAGGATGTGTTGCCAGCCGGGCCCTGCAGCTGGGAGAAAAGGAGCCAGGAGATGCAGTCACTTTTTTCTTTTCTTCTACCTTTATTGAAATATAATTGACATATAGCATTGGATATGTTTAACATATAGAGCATAATGATTTAGTACAGGTACATAGGGAGAAATAGTGAACACAGTAAGTTTAGTTAATATGTCCATCACCTGACACAGTTGCAGTGTTTTTTTTTTGTGATGAGAACTTTTAAGCTGCACTCTCTTTGCAACTTGCAAATAGACAATACACATTATTCACTGCAGTCACCCCGCCGTGCATTACCCGCCTAGAATGTATTCATCTTATAACTGGAAGCGTGTACCTTTCGACCACCTCCATCCATTTCCCCACTCCCCACCTTGGCCTCCAGCCACCACCAGCCTGTCTTCTGTTTCTACGAGTTCTTTTGTTTTTTTAGATTCCACATTTACATAAGATCATACAGTGTTTGTCTTTCCCTGTCTGACTTACTTCACTTAGCACGATACCCTCAAGGTTCACTCATGTTGTTGCAAATGGCAAGATTTCCTTCTTTTTTATGGTGCATAATATTCTACTCTATAGTGAGATACAGCCACACCTGATGGGCTGGTGCTCCCCTGCAGCCCCAGCTGTCCCTGAGCTGTGATTCCAGACCAAGTTCACCTTAGACAGCAGCCCTCCGCCAGCTCAATTCTAGATGGCGGGAGGGGCTTGATGGAGACCAAACACAAGCTGGATGCTAGACATCCAGGCAGTGGGGACCCAGCCCTCCCGGAGGGAAAGACCAATGGAGAACCAAGGCCTGGGGGTGGGGGACAGGGGAATGGACTAGTTCAAGGTGTCGCAGTGAGTTGTGGCAGGTCCAGGGCCAGAAGTCAGGGCTGCACCCCAAGCCCAGTCCTTTGGCAGGGTGCTGGGTGCCTCCTCACAAGGCGTGGCTGTTTTCTCTCCCTAGCAGTTCTCAGGACCCTTCACAGGGCCGCAGGCAGGGCCATGGGAACACTGAGGCATCAGCCCCGCCCCCTAAAGTCAGTCTCCTTTCCAAACTCCTCCCTCCCTCCCAACATGGTCACCCCAGCTTTGCTTTCTCATAGGACTCCAATGCTCTCAGCACTCCCCTCCCCGCTGACCCCACAAACCATACCTGTGGCGTCTACTCTTATCTTTGTTAGTGAGAAGCCAGCCAGCTGCTCCAATGCATCTTCCAAGGTCACGTGCGAACAGGCGTGTGGGGCCATGAGGTGGTGAGGCATGAATTTGCATTAAGTTTTATGCACTTCCTCCTCCGTCCCTCCAGATGTTCTGGTTACTGCGGGTTTGGAAGAACTGAAAGCTGAAGCTGCTTGATGTTAAGTCTTGTGTGATCTCAGTGAGGAGACAAGACTCTGGGTCCCAGGGAAAGGATGTGAGTGCCTTTGAAGGCACTAAGGGGGTGAAAGTAGGTGTTGGCAGGTCCTCAGGTCAGCCAGAAACAGATAAAGCCCCCAAAGGGATGTTCCATGGTGCCCATAAGGAGGCTGGACCCAACACACTGGTGTCCCAACTTCCTATGTCCGAAGCATGCTACTGGGTCAAGGGCCCTCTGCCATAGATGATGATGTCCAGGTGGCCAAAGATGACAGCAGGAGGACAGAAAGACCTCCCAGAATGTGTTATTCTACATAAGACCCCTGGACCTCTGCAAGGACAGAACCAGGACAGGGGGGTGTGACGGAGGCTCAGCAATGACCAGCACGTGGAGATACACGAACTGAAAGTGGACTTTAGTTTATTCAAAGAAAATATAGGAAGGTCACATTTCTTATGCCATGAGTGGTGGACTAAAATTTGGCTTTTGTGTATGTTGAATAAATGAGTAGGACAAGAGATAGGAACGAAGGGTCCCCCTTTCTCCCCAGCTGACATGGTCATTCTAGCGACCTCATCTAAAGGAGCATCTGCTACAGGTGGGATTTCCATGGGGTTCGGCATGGAAGGGCCTGTTTTGAGGCTGATGGGACCTCTCAGTCACCCAGGTATGGCCATTCCGGTGCTGGTCAGTTCAGCAGGGGGAAACAAGTTAGGACTAGGTCCAGGGCCAAGCCTGTCTGTCTTCTCTGGTTTTTCTCGTTCTCAGTCCTTGGAGGACATACTGCCTAAGGAAATATATTTACTATCTCTCTTTTTATCTGCCCTATGGGAAGGAATGCTGTGTATATGGCATGGCGGGGGTGCAGTTTGGGGCCAGTGGCTGCAGCATCCTTGCCCATACCTGGTGATGTGGGTGGGGAGGGGCAGGGCAGGATTAAATGGGTGCCAAGTGAAGATTTAGTCAGGAAAAGGTCAGAAGGCCATTTGGGCTCAGGGAGCCTCTGGGCCATGGAATGCCGCCCATCACAGATGGAGGAGCGGTCAGCCAGCCCCACAGGGCTCTTCTGCACGTAATCCCTGCCGGGAATGAATGCCCCCTTGTGCGAGGTCCTTGTCTGGCCTGAAGTAGGTTACAGAGTTGAAGGTCCACAGAGATCAGCCTCAGGAGCATAGAATCATAGAAGCCGAAAGCCAGTGCCAGGGAGGATTTCAGGATTTTAGAGTCTCGGTCCTGAAATCAAAAGGCATTAGAAGTCTAGCCCTTTGGGCATAAAATGTTACGGCGTGAGTGACCCAGGAACCACAGCATCATAGAACCTTGTGCTTGGGTAATCCTCGGAGGTTCTCATGTCTGATATACATCTTGCTGCAGTGTTTCCCTCTAGAAAGTTCCAGCAAGTAGCAGTCTTCTTCAGGTAGGCAAGGAGGTTACAGCAAAGGAAGGGCAGGACCCAGAAGGTTTCTCTGAGGGAAGATTCTGGGAGTCCTGAGTTGAAACTCCTGGCTCCAATGCCGTTGTCAGGAGCTATCACTGAGTCTGAAATTTCACCATTAGCCATTTTTCCCTTGGATCTTGGAGGTCCAAAACCACTTCCAGGTCAGTAATGTCCTCAGGCCTCCTCTACACAAGCCATGATAAGCCAGGCAACTCAAGATCTAGATGGCAACCTTGGGCCTCTCACTGCACCCGCCCTGGTCCCTCTCCCCACCCTAAACACCATTTCTGGCTCCTTCCTTCCTTTGCTTTGACCACCCAGCTCCCGGCAGGAAACCAGCTGGCTGGGAGACACGATTCCAACAGCCCTGAGGCCAGCCATGATGTACAGTGTGGTCCCACCTCTAATGCCACCACCTCCTGGGGGCAGGCGGCATGGGCAGAAGCCTGTAATTTGGGGGTGGGAGATGGGACGCCCAGGTCAGCGCTGACCGGCCCGGCCCCAGAGGGAGGGAGTGGTCTGGGGGCTTGGAGAATCAAAGCCTTCCTCTCAGCTGCCTTGGTGACCATGAAGATAAAAATATTTATGGACAATTTTCCTCACTCTGGGGACGGCTAGGCACAGAGCAGGCCTGTGTTTTCCCTTGGCTATGGCTGACCCTCCGCGTGGAGGGAGCCGGGACAAACACAGGTTGTTTATGAGGTTCACAGCGGCCCCAGAGAGACATGGCCACATACACTTTCCCCTCTTTCAGCAGGGACGTGAGCTTCTGGAAAGTTGCCCAAAGGAACAAGGGTGGGTTTCTGTCCGCTGTTAGCTTAGCTCTTGGTGGGGTTGAAGAGGTTTTTTTTTTCCCTGAGAGATGAGGCTAGTGTGTTATGGTGAATAACATGTTTCCCATAATTTGCCTTTTGAAAACACAAGGAAATTTGCGTATGTGGCTGAAACAGCCTGGGCAGAGAGCCTTCTGGAGAAGCTGGTCCTATTTCCCCACCGTGTCAGGCAGCTCGAACTCAATAAACACTTGTTGACTGAATGAATGGATCATAGAAATGGCAAGCGGAGGCTGGAAGGAAGGCCCCATGGAGGTGCGCTGGGCAAGCTGCTTAGGTTTCAGGCAGGGAAACTGAGGCCCAGAAGGGGGAAGGGATGGAGGCTGCATACAGTTATAGATTTCACAGCTTACAATGATGATGTTGATGATGATGATGATGATGATAAATCATCTTTTCTGAGCACTGGGTGTTTTTCCAGTTTACCAAAAGCCTTCTCATTGGCCAGATTCCCAGCAAGTCCATGGAGGAGGTAGAAAAAGATTAGAATTCCCTGTAACGAGTTGAGCAACTTGCCCACTCATCCAGAAAGGGGTGAGGTGGGGTCAGTAACAAATTCAGGCTGTTTTCTGTCACTCAGCAGATACCCCTCATACAAAATCTATCCTTGCTCCAAAAGGAGGACCTGTCTCAGCCTGGGTTTAAATCCCAGCTCTACCATAAATGAACTGTTAAAGTAGGTCTCCGCACCCATCCGAGCCTCAGTTACCCCACCTGTTATTTGGGGCTCACTCTCTCCTTCGGCTATGCTGGTCTCCCAAACTGGTACGAGAATGGCGTCAGAGGGTGGGTATGAAGCCGCCTTGGATGTTGTCAGTGTGAGGCAGGTCCTGATGCTGGAATTTTGATGTATTCGTGCATCCTTCCATCCACCCTCGGGAGACAGCATTCTGATTCCAGCTCTCGAGATAAAAATAGCTGTTAGGGGAGGGGGGCAGCTCCCCAGGATATCTGGGCAGGATAAAAATAACCCTGCAGAACAGCTGGCTCCTTTTCTCCACTTTGGTATTCACCCACAGTCTTCTGATCTTTTATTTGGTTTCCCAAGTCGACCTACCATCCCAGGCAAACAATCCTCCTTGTTCTGGGGCCAGGTGGCAGCCAGTGTATTCCGGGCTCTGGGAGTAGAGGCTTTGGAAGCGAGAAATATGGGTCGCATCCCAGTTCTGTTTACAACTCGCCGTGTGGCTCCCAGCAAGTCATCCTCAGAGTGCCCCTTCTTCCTCGATGCCTGCTCTCGAACAGCACTCTCTTCGAGAATGGAAATGTTCTATTTCTGCGTTGTCCATTACCGTAGCCACGAGCTGCAAATGGCAGTTGAACACTTGAAATGTGGCTAGTGTGACTGAGAAACTTAATTTTTAAAAAATCATGTTAAGGCATTTGAATTCAAATAGCCACCTGTGCCTAGTGGCTACCACATAGGATGATGCAGGCCTTCAGAATGGAGCTGGGAGAAGCACCCGCCTCTAGTCCCGGGGAAGGAGGATGGAGGATGTACATGCAGAGGCTGACAGGTGGGAGTGCCCACTGTTTGTCCACTTCCTCCCTCTGGGTGTGGATTTACCAGTGTCTTCAAGCTCAAGAATCCCCTTTTGGGAACACGCCACTCCTCTTCGGAGCTGGACGGAAAGGGGGCGGTGCTGGTGGGTGGAAAGGGGCCGTGGAGGCTTCCATGGTGAGTGGGCCGGGAGAGCAGGGAGCACGTCTGAGGCAGATGACAAAACCAGGTCAGAAGAAGGACAAAAATAGCTATACCTGCTCATTTCAACCCCCATCTTTTGCCCTTCACAGGCACTAGAGCGCAAAGTGGGTCTAAGAAATTCCCTTTTGTTGCTCAACGTGGTTAAGATCATAGACCCTAAGACTCAGATGGTTGGTTCTAGGTTAGAATTTCAGTTCCATCAATTACCAGCTATGTGACTTTGGGCAAGTGGTCAAACTCTCTGATTCCCATCTGTGAAACGGGCAGATTGACTGAGGGTTTCATGGATGACTGATGAGTGAATGTGTATGAAGCTCTTTGCAATGGGCACAGCATATATCACATGCTTAAAAAATGGGAGCCATGGCCAATCTTATAGAAATAGAACACTTTAACCACCCCTCTAAGTGAGTCCAGCGAGATGCCTGTGAAGCCAATGGGGGGCATCTCCAGAAGATGTCTTTTTTGGTGGCCCTCAGGATGAGGAAGGGATCAGGCATGGGAACAAGTTCTGGTGCCCTCAGTTGGCAGATGACCCATCAAACTGTCAAGCTGGAAGTCATCCTGAAGTATTTGCGGCTTGCATCTCCTTTCCACTGACCCTGCCAAATGACATTCTCCTGGGACCCATCCAGAGACAAGCAGCTGCTTCTCTGTGACTTCCCACCCTTGGTCCCAGTACAGTCTCCACTTTTTAGATTCAACTTCCTTCCACTATGGCCGCAGGCTGGAGGTGTCTGCAGATTGGCCCTGGGTGAAAATGCCCAGCACAGGGGCTGGCTCAACCGGGTCAAGGGCGGGGTTAATCCTTGCTGAGCTGGAAGAACTGAAATTCAAAGTCTGTCCCTCATTAAGAGCGGAGGAGGTATTTCATCAGCGCGTCATTTTGTTGGCACAGGAACTGAGACACTGATCCATCCATCTATCTGTCCATTCTCTTACTGGACAGTAGTTATTGAGCACCTCCTGTGTGCCAAGTCCTAGGAACACAGAAATGAATTCCTGTCTCCAAGATTCACGGCCTCGTGGAGGAGGTAGCTATGCCAATGCTAATTATTTGAGTGCGAGACGGACTGTTATGTCAGGGCCAGGACCCAGGTGAGGCACTCATCTCAGAAACGAGATTTAATGCGGTGTAAAGCCCATATCAAGATAAAAAAAAAATTCATTGCGATGTTTAGAAAATCAAAAGTAATGCAAAAAAAAATGGATGAACAAGAGATAAAACTTTTCGATGAAGACAGGGTCAATACCACAGATTTTTCCTCTCGCCTCAGGCTCCAGTATGGCTGGCACGGCCTGTGCTAGCGGGGCTGCTGTGGGACAGCAAAGGCAGGATCTGACCCAGCCAGTGGTGGCTGGAATCGACGCCCATGGGCTCGCCCATCTCTTCCCAACTTCACGCTCAGGGGTAGCATGTTGGTGGATCGAAACTGGTCATGATGAGAATATTTACACCATGGACACTGGCAGATGCTAAAAATCAGAGCTTCCCCCTCCTTTTCTGGAGTGTGGGTTGTTAAATATTTAGCAGCCCACCATGATATCCAGATAGCACTAGGGGGGAAGGGAGCCCAAGAAAGGTTTCCCAGAGAAGGAGATACCTTCAGAAGGTATCTATTATTCTTATTCAGAATAAGAATACAGAAAAGGAGAGAAAGAACGTCCCTCCAAAGCAGGGACTCAATGTGCAAAGCACCAGAGGAATGGAAAAAGTGTACAGAGGGTCCTCGAATACGTCGTTTCATTATAGTTTTGCTATAACGCTGTTGAGATGCCAAAGGAGATGAGCCCTTGTTTATACCAATTAGCCTATGGTAAAGTTGGTTTCGTTATACGTCATTTCACTTAAAGTCATAAAACCCATTGATGGCATTAAGGGAGGACTTACTATGTTGTTTTTAGGAAAGTGTAAGGAGATAACTGACCAGAATGTGTGATGCTGCAGAGGAAGGAAGTCTCAAGAACGCAGAGGTTATGGTTCTCCAAGTGATTCCCCGAGACTGAGCAACGTCTGGGTCTCTGCCCTGGGACAAAACTGCAGCTCTCTCCTGGTTCAGGTAGGAGATGGCGGTGGTGTGCCGTGGAGGCACATGTTAGTTCAAATACCCGGAGGAGGAAACAGGCCCAGAAGGGTGAAGAGAGTCCCCCAGGCCCCACAGTGGGGCTGTGCCATGAGCCCAGGGGGTGTCAACTTGGCCACACCGTGAAGCCAATCTCAGGTGCTGGGAAAGTTTGGGGTTCAAACAAAATCACAACCGTTCCCAGGTATCTGGAGAATCTGGTTTAAAAACTACAGAAAATACGGGTGAAAAAAATCTCTCAGCGTATAAATAGCCCATCATCCCCAGGAGAGTGGGTGGTAACCGCCCATCTCTGACGACCTGTTAGAACAGTTGTCACCGTTTTCCGTGCCTGTGGCGTGGTCTTGCACCAATGACGGGGTTTGATTACTCTGGAAGACTCACAGGACCCCAAATAGCAACGCTTACAGATCCACAGCTCTTTGCAGGGAAATGGTGCAAAATCAGATACTTGGTAACAGACCTCAGGATTTGAAATGACCACATACATTTTTTTAAAGGATTTTATTTATTTATTTTTGGAGGAAGGGGAAGGGAGGGAGAAAGACAGGGAAAGAAACATCGATGTGTGGATCAGCTCTTTGTGGAATGGTTGTTTGGTGGAGGGGCGGGGGTTGGTCTTTGTAGCTGCCAGGCCAGAGTGACGCGGCCCCACAGGCGGAGACCAAGCTCAGGGGATAGGTAAGTCATGATAATGGCCAGCACTGCCTCCAGCCACCTCCTCTGAAGAAAGGAACTGGACTGGAGTTGCCTGGAGGGGCAGAGGGAGAGGGCATTATGGAGGGCTGCCTCTCCCTCCAGCCTGGACTTCAGTTCAATGCACTCACTGAAATGCTTTGTCCTAGGTGCTGGGAAGACAGCATTAAGTGAGGCATTAAGTGAGGACTTACTGTATAGTTTTTAGGAAAGTGTAAGGCGATAACTGACTAGAATGTGTGATGTTCTAGCAGAGAGCGGAGCAGAGCGTGCTTGAGGTATTCACAGCACCCAAAATCAGGCCTGCCCCACAGCAGGCGCCCAACAAATGTGTTCACGGGCGAGGGTCATGATGTAGGAGAGGGAGCAGGTGGCAGGGGGCCCCGACCTGCTCTAATCTAGCAAACTTTGCTCTCGTTCATGTATTCATCCCTTCGTTCATTTATTCTGTCTTTCACTCAGCATGTATGGAGTATTTCCATGTGCCAGCCACAGCACTTCATCCTGGTGCCAGACATCTGCATGGCTCACAGCAGGGACCACAACTTACATTTGCCTGTGACCAATGCCCAGCTCAGGGTCTGACGCATGGCGGCATCTCCCCAAGGGACCAGGGAATGAACAGCTCTATTCTGAGACATGTATTGGGTACATACTTCCTGTGCTCCATGCCGTGCAGGGCTCAATATGAAATAAAGATCCATTTTGGTGCGCCCAGCAGCACAGGGCATTGGGAAGATTGGGGACTAATCTGAGACTAAATCTAAGATGGCAAAGACTAAGATTGGGAAGCTGAGTTCTCACCCTAGCTCTGCAGCACCGAATAAATGAGCATGATCTGAGGCAGGACTTCCTGGCCTGCAGCACCTGGCGGTCTCCTTGCCGGTCTCCTGCGCTGACCACAGCCCCCGGGGAGTAGGAAGCACAGCCCGCTGCACAGTGAGTCCTTGGGAAAATCTCAGTGGGTAACTCAATGGGGGTTGATACCTGGGTCGTGCACAACCCTCTGTCCTGCAGGCTAAGACCTCACTAGAGATTCATTTATAAACACTTATTGAACATCTACTGTGTGTCCACCATTGAGACTATTGAGATGAACAGTTCTGTGGAGGCAGATGTATCTCAGAGAGCAGTGGGTCCATGGCTGATGCGCTTGGGCAGGGAATAAACCGTGTGGCCCTTGAGTCTCCACCAGGCTGGGAAGTCCTGTCCAGAACTGCTTGTGCCCAGTCACTGGTGCTGTGCCAGGAACCTCCTTGGCAGGAAGACGGGGTATAAGGAGGCTGCAGAGACAAGAAAAAGGTTCCTTCCCAAGAATTCTTATCAGTGTCCATGCTTCCTCCGCCCAGCTGACCATGAGCTCTTGGAAGAACAGAAGTCATGTTTTCTTTGTAACCTAGCAAAATGTAGCCAGCTCTCAGTAATTACCTACTGAATTGGATTTTGTTAAACAATAGCTCGTGTTTGATGTGCCTATTTTATAGATGCAGACAGTGAGGCTCTTGAACACCATCAATAGTTCTGGCCTCTGAGGGGTTTCCCATGAGTCTTTTGGGTTATCCATAGTGGAGCAGGGCTCCCTGGGGCTCACCATTGGACACTCAGATTTGGGAATGAAATCTGGGAAAGTCTCAGTACTCAGCCACTGACTTGCCGCCTGACCATTGAGAAAATGCATCCTCTTGCCTGGAAATGGCTCTGTGGCCAGTGAGTCACAGGACATTACCCACACTGTGCAGAGGGGAGAATTAGATTGCTTTTCCACTAGGCTCATGTCACTCCTTGCAAAACCTGCCTGAAATTTACTCCTACCCTTCTGGCCGTCTTGTGACTCTTCCACTTGGGCTGTTTTCCTCCATGGCTGCATGTGTTTCCAAAATATCCTTTAGGATCCAAAGGCCACCTCCTCCTGGGAGCCTTCCTTGGATTCTCTTGATTCCTTGGTCAGCTTGACAATTCCATGCATCTGTATCTTTGTGATAACATCGATCCCATTCCCCTAGTGTTATCTTTAAGCAATTGCAGGATGTTCTCTGTGACATCTCTGTGTCTAATGTCTCCCATATGGGCCCTCTTCCCTGACTCAAGCTGCTGTGCATGTCTTCTGTCCACATTATAAATATGTGTGTGCTCAGAAAGCAGAACCATGTGCAAATTTCTTTGTCTTCACTCCCACAATGTACCGTTCCCCAGCTTTGTACTGGAGTGTTTGCACACTGTAGGAGTTGAGAGAAAATTATTGAAATTATTAACGGTTTGAGCCTCTCTTGCGTCCCAGGCTCCACGCTAGATGTGGGGATGTGAAAATGACGGCAACATGGTGTGATGTGTGCTACAATATGGGCGTGAGACAGAGCTTTGAGCTGCACCTAGAAGGACATGGGGGGTGGGGGTGGGGAGAGAACCTCGGAGAAAACAGAACTGACAAGGCCTTGAAGTATCCCAGCTTGTCCAGTGCCTGGGCCCAGGCATCAGAGAGAGTGAAGCTCGGGGCGGGACATGGAGCTAGGGAAGCTGGCAGGGATCTGCCCAGAGCCTCTGAAAGACTAAGAGTTGGACCTTCCTGATTAGCTGCAGAAGACAGGAATCAGACTACCTCAGCTCACATCCCACCTCCTCCACCTGCCAGGTCGTGATCTCAGGAAAACGACTTAGCCTTTCAGAATCTCGGCTTTCTTATCTGCACATGGAGATACCAGGCCTCCGGGAAACAGGGACACTTAGCACAGTGCTGCGCCTGGCTAGGGTGAGGTTGGTGAGGATGCAAAATACTTGGCGCACCAAAAAACCTCTTCAGTATACAATGCAGTTTTATTTCTAAGAGGGTGCGAAAAATCCCTAACTAATCAAAATACGCAATATTTTAATGCAATACTTTAAACATGTCAAAGTTAACGCAAAAATTCCATGATGAACAAAATACCAAAAAATGTAAATAAGGGCAGGATCCGCCTAGCACAAAGCGAGGAGCTCAAAAAATGTCAACTACGATTGGGCTGAAAACCTGAGAGAAACCCGGGGCCCCTCTCATTCAGAAGAATGCTCGAACATGCACAACTTGTGAAGTTTTGGGGTGTTCCTGCACTCCCTGGGGCTCGGTCCAAGCGGAGGTTAAGAACTTGGCTCCAGGTGGGGGTGGCTCCACGCGCCATCCGCCGCTTGTGGGCTCCCCAGCGCCACCCTGAGCCTCCCTTCTGGCAGCCGTGTGTGCTCTGCCCCCTGCAGGAAGCAGAGCACAACTCTGCAGCTCCTTTTCCTTACTTGCTTGGCTTAACGTCCCCACCGCACCCCCTCATCCCGCCCCAGCCTGGGACTTTTCCTAAAGTTTGTTGAAACCAGACACCTTGCTCCAGTGAGCCCGCGTGCAGCCTCGGTTTAAAAGGCCGCCTTCAGCGCACCCTCCCCGCCCCCAGCGGAGACTTCAAAAGGCCCGGCGGGCGCCGCGGCACCAGCACCTATGAGCCGCCCCCTGCGCCCAGAGCCCGCGACGGAGTCGGAAGACGCAGAGCGGCCAAAGTTTCGTCGCAGGCTGACCGGGCAGGAGGCTCAGCCCCGTGCGCCCATGCCCCTCCCGGTGCCGCTGCGCTGCGAGCGCCTGCGCCCAGTTTAGGGAAGGGGACTGGCACCCCCGCCCCCGCGCCTGGGGCTGCGGGGACCCATGAATACAAATGCCGTTAGGCTCACGAGGAAGGACCGACCGTCCAGCCTCGCACCTAGGGACCCAGTAAGTGCCCCGGGGCTCTTAGAGTGTTGGGGGTACCTGTGTGTGTTTGTAAAGGTGTGCGCATGTGGGGAGGGGGTACACATTCGGGGAACGAGTGCGTTTGTGCCCGCATACTATGGGCACTAGCGGAGAACTGTGTGTAAGTGGGAGTGTGCCTGTGTATGTGCTCTTGGGGGTGTGTACATAGGGTGTGTGTGCGCTTGTGAACGTGTGTATGAGATGTGTGTGCGGGTGTGTGGGTTGGAGGATCTGGCTAAGCTAGTGTGCATTTGTGCGTGTGTAAGCACTAGTGTGCATGCATCTGGGGGTCTGGAGTCTGGTGTGCGTCCTAGTCCAGACACCCCAGGGTGTGTTTGTGTGGGCCCAGGAGGAGTGCAGGGCTGTGCTTGCATATGAATGAGTGGGAGCTTGTGTTTGAGTGTGGGGTGAGTGTGGATGTGTGTGGGAGTGCGTGTGCACACCAGTGAACAAGTCGTGGAGGGGGAGGCGGAGGCGGTTGGGGCTTCGGTGCAGGGTTCCTACTGGGGTTGTGGGTGTGCGAATTTGGCAGGTGTTTGTGGCAGGGTCTCGGGGTGCAGTTCTGTGCTCCGGCCTGGGGTCTCAGGGAGCATCTTTGATAGACTGCGCGAGGGGTGAGTGTCAAGCTGCCATTTCTTACCGCATGGAGAGGGAAGCATGAGGGGGGTGACCAACATTTAACAAGCCCACCCACTACGGGTCCAGAGTCTGTTCTCCTGCGAGTTCTGGATCTGGGAGGAAAAGGTGTGTGTGTCTGTGTGTGGTAGGACGCTGGTTGCTGTGGGAGTCTGCACACTGAGTCCTGGTCCCACAGCTGTCCCCGGAACTCCGGGTTCCATTCAGCAGTAGTATCTGTCCCCTTTCTGCCTCTATCTCCGCCTCCAAACTTGGGACCTCACAAGCCAGAAGTTCCGGATCTCTGTACTGCGATCATCTCACCGTGCAGCCCTGGCAACTCGTTCCTCTCTGTCAATCTCAGTTTCCCCGTTTCTACAAAGGAGCGCGGGGGGAGTCTCAGTCGGGCTGTGGTGGGCCGGTCCAGGGTGTGTCCCTGGCTGCGGCCGGCAGGGGGCAGCAGGGGGCAGCAGAGGGCGGCCCAGCACGGGGAGGAGAGAAGGTGGAGAGCTACCGCGGGCCGAGACTTTAAATCGCCTTCATTTCCCCCAAATCCTTCCTTTTCCTCTCCTCCCCCAGGCCGGCGGGGAGGCAGCTTCCACCGCCCTCTGTGCGCCCTCGCCCGGCCTTGCTCTGTCTCCGGGGACCGCCAGCAGCCCGCCTCCAAAAGTTTGATCATCTCTCTCTCTCTCTCTCTCTCTCTTTTTTCCTGCCTCTTTTTGGTTGAAGCAGAAAAAGAGTGAGGCAGGGGCAAGCGCGGCACCGGGACTCCTGGGACCATGGGCCTGGCGCTGGCGCTCAGGGGGCCCCGGCCGCGTTGCCTGGCTGCTCCGGCGCCCCTGGGCGTGGGGCTGCGCTGCTTGCGCGGGGGCCGCGCATTCTGAGCCGGCCTGGCGCGGCGGGGCGGGGGGCTGGCGGCCCCATGGGGCGCGCCCATACTTGCCCCCCGGGTTCGGGAGCATGAAGTAGGGGCCCGCCATGGGAGCGGGATCCGAGCGGGGGCCCCGAGGCACAGCAGCGGCGGCGGCGGCTCGCAGGGGGTGAGTATGAGCTTGGGGACGCCCCCTCCCCAGCTTCCGGCTGCTCCAGCCTAGGGGAGAGCTGGGGTTCCCCACGGCGCCAGACGCTTCCAGCAGAACGTCAGCTTCCTGACTCTTCCTGTGCCCCTGTGAGGCGGGTGGCCAAGGGTTAATGCGGGCTGCGCCCCCTGCCCCAGGGTTGGCCGGCGCTGCCCGCCCTACCCCTGCCTGACCGGGCCAGGGAAGGTCCATGAAGAGCCAGCCTGGGGTCAGAATTGGAGGTGGGTGGTGGCGCCTGGAGGGGCCGGCCAGCGGTGGAGGGCGGGTTTGGGGATGCTTGGGGGAGGAGGGGATCTCCGATGCTGCCATCCCGGTGTGTTCCAGCGTCAGTATCCACAGGTCCCGAACCTGTAAGTCTCCGTTTCTGGCTGTTCTTGTAAAACTGTCCCCAAGTTTCTAGGTTTCCAGGTCTCGGCGGCTTCTGCTCCTGTCTGTGTCTGTGTGTCTTTGCACGTCCCGGGTGTCTGGAAATCTTCGCGTGTGTGTCCGTCTGTTTGGGTTTGGGTTTCAGTGTTTCCCTGCTTCTCTGGGGTGGGGGGTGGGGTCTCCATTCCTGTTGCTTTCCCGAGTGTGAGAGCGAGAAGGTTAGAGCCAGGCTGCCAGAGCAGTAAGGGCCCTGGGAGATCACTCAGTGGAGCCCCTCATTGTACATCTAGTTGCGGAGACGGAGGACGGAGGGCCAGAGAGGGGCAGGGAATTCCAAGGAGAGGCTAGGTAGAGCTGGGACTCACGAGGCTCTGAGTCCCAGCCTGTAAAGTAGGTCGTAAGAGAGTGAAAGTGTGCGAGCGAGGCGCTGCCCTTGGGTATGTGTGGGAGGGCCCTCAGGAGGATGGGAGCAGCGCCTGGGGGCTTTATGGACTGCGGCTCTTGCTCACTGCCCACTGCCGCGGCAAGCGCAGAACTTGCTGGCTTTCTGTCCTGCCCCCAGGACCAAAGGACACTCCCAGGGGGCTGGTCTAGGCTGTTGCTCCGCCCCACCCTCCAGGCCCTGCCCCTCTGAGCTGGAATGGGGGATGATGCTCCCCCCTCTTTCCCATGTCTTGGAAAAAGAAGGCTGGCTGAGATCCCCCACCCCCCACTGCAATACACACACATACACACACGGCACCAGTAAGCACACTGCTGACTCATTTTCTCCAGAAGACCCTGTGCCAGGGCAGATGCCAGCAGTGCGTCAAAAAGTAGTGCCCAGCGAGCACCCCAGAGTGGGGCCCAAGCTTTGGGCAAGTGTGACAATCATGCTGCTTGGAAGCCCAGTCTCTGCTTTCTCCCGTTTCGTTGCCTCCCTCACCACTGCAGGGCCTCCGGGCCTGGGCCCTCCGTCCCGGCATACCTTCCAGCATTGCTCCTTCACACCTCTCCCCAGCCCCACTGAAGTGCCCTATTAGTTGGTGGCAGAGGACTCACACCAGTGGGGGTCAGGGTGCAAGGCAGAGAGAGCACTGCCTTCACACACCGTGACTCCTGACTGCCCTGCGAGCGTGGGCAAGCCTCTCTGCTGCTTGTTTTTCTCACCCACGGTATGGGCATCTCAATTCCCAACAAGCAGCATTTGTGAGGGTTCATGGCACCTTGCTTGTATAGGGCTTAGAACAGTGCCTGGCTTGTAGTAAGTGCTTAGTGAACAGCAGCTGTTATTGGTATTATTATTCATTGCATCTTGAATGGATGTGTGAGTCAACTGGAAACTTCTGGGCAGCATCCTGTCCAGACAGATGACCTGTCACTGTGTTCCCATGGCAGAGGTGTAAGGTGTGAAGGAAGGAGCCTGGGTGGGACCTTCGGGCCACATGGGCCCTGGCCAGTTCATGGAGGCACGTGGAACAGGTCCAGCCCCCTTTGCTGTTCTGTGTTGTCTGGGCAGCTACCTTCCCAGCTTACCCCTCAGGAGCGCAGCCAAGCCCTGAGTCCTCAGGGCCTGCTTCCTTGTGTGTTTCAGGGTCTCAGCACCCTGGGCCTCAGCTCTGAGCTCTCAGGGGTCTACAAGCTCTTGTGTGTTCCCAGGTGACGAGGGTGGAGGAAGAATCACACTAACCAGCCAGATTCTGGCAGCCTACTGGCCCAGGAGTAGCCACATTTGGTGAACTGGCAGAGAGCCTTTTTCAGGGGAAATGAATGCCTTCCTGGAGGACTGTGTGGCCAGGCTGTGTCCCCAAGGTCAGGCACCTAATGTGTGACTCCAGTTTCGGCTGCCTCCTGCCCCCTCGGGCCCCTGCCTGCCGGTCTTCCCGACATTCTGGAGCCCTGGGTGCATTGAGCCAAGGCCCGCAAGTCAGTGGTGAAAACAGAAGTCTGGAAGAACCAAGCTCTGAGCCAGCGCCGCCACTAAACGTTATTACCAGTAGCCTAAACAGGACTGGAACGGGAGCAGAGGGATCGGCAGGGCCTCCCTTTGGGAGCCAACTTTCCAGGCCTGGAGCTCGCTTAGATGGCTGGTTGGCTCCCCAGGCTGCATCTCTGTTCTGGTTGGTGAAGGCTGGGACTCTGGTCTCTGGCAAGCAGGAAGTCCCTGTAAGTCTCCGGTTTCTTCTCCATGGGAGGCAAGCCCGGGGGAAGGCCTGTGTGTTAAGCAGTGGAGTCAGATGATATGGGCCACTGAGGCTCTGTGTGGCTTTGGGCAAGGTACTGCCCCTGTCCGGGCCTAGCTTGCTCCTCTCTGCAATAAGGGGGTGGGCCTAGAATCTGGCCTCTAGATGAACTCAAAGGGTCTTCTTCCACTCTATACCGCCACACTATACTTTGGAAGTTTATGGCTCAAGTGAACACAGAACCCAGAGCAGTGGCATTTTTCGAGATGAGTGAATGGGGGACAAATATTTCGTCACAGGCCTCTAGGGCTGAAATTCCCATGTTAGAAACCGTGGCGTTCGGAAGCTTAATTGAGGAGAAGATTCTGATCCCATCTTCCCTGTGTGTCTTCTTGCTCCTGAACTTTGGGGATTGAAAATATTTTCCCCTCATTTCCCCTCTTATTCTCTACAGAGTCGTCACCTTGGCATAGCCCAGCGGGAAGAACTGACCGAGAACTACGTGTGTGGTTGTTGCCCCTTCTCTTCTCCACCTGGCTGCTTTTTCGCAGCTTGGGAAACGTTCTAATGCGGGGGGGGATGTGACATCACGCAGGGAGACTCGAGCAGTGAGGGCTGGTGCCTGGGAGAGCTGGGACAAGAGGAGGCTGGAAGGACAGGGAACAGAAGCAAGTGAGGGTGCAAGCGCACTGCAAAGCGAAGGGCAGTGTCTTCTGAGGCGGCACCCTCAGGAAAAAACGAGTTCCCGGTCCTCTGAGTTCAGGGACTGCTGAGTGACAAAAAGTGCGGCCAGTTTCTTTCAGGGCTTCTCAGAGCCTTGGTGAGCAGTTGGGCTTCGGGACCTGCCAAGGAGGTGGGACCCAGGAGATGCCTCTTCCCCAATACATCTGGCTGGCTACAGTTTCCCGTAGGGTCCACCTGGTG
>PVJI01027219.1:7994-18085 GCA_004026765.1 Micronycteris hirsuta
GGACTCCCTGTGTGGCCTCAAGCCAGTGAGCCAACCTGGTAAACCTGTGTCCCCACCTTCTGTCCCTGGCCCCGTGACCTCCAGGGGTAAGGAAGGTCACAGAGAGGCCACACTGAAGTCTTGAAGGACCCCACAGAGGGACAGTTGTTGGGGGGAGTTGATGTGCGTGCCTGGGAGGGCAAGTCCCCAGGGACCCCTCACTGCCCCCGGGTCTGGCTGCGATTCACCAGGAACTGGGCGGATCCCTTCCTGCATGTCCGTTGTCCGTTGTGCTACTGATTCCTCAGCACCGCACTGGGTGGGGCCCCCCATCTCACAGACAGGGCCACCGGGCACAGTGAGGTCCCCTGACCAGGAGCAGAACCAGGACTGCAGCTCAGACCCCTGACCTTGAAGCTCAGGACTCAGTCCCAGACCCCAGCATGTCACTGGGGCACCTTCTTCCTCGGGGAAACAGCCTTTCGAGGAGGACACGTCACCTTCAGACCCCAACGTGGATGGCACTGGGGTCCAGACGGGTGCCTGAGAGACCCAACTGGAGGGTGGGGTGGGAAAGCGCCAGGGTGCCCCCTGCAGGAAGCCTGCACCTGTAGGGTGCCTCAGTTTCCCATCTGCACCCCAGGAATCCATGCCCCTTCTCTCCTCCCATGGACATGGTCTGAGCAGGTGCGCTGGGCTGGACATCAAATCCACCTTGGTAGACCAGACATGGGCCCTGCCGTGGGAACCGTCTTCAGCCAGGGGCAGAGGCCGCCCGAGAACCCCTCAGCACGGTGAGGCCCAGGCTGCAGCCCTGGACTTGGCCTTGGCAGGGGTGGGGCAGGGCGGAGGGGTGGTGCCCAGTGCCCAGGCTTGTGGATTTGGAGCAAGGCAGTACTTTGTGCTCTCCAGCCGTGTGACCTTCAACGTGGCACAGACCCCCCCCCTCCACCAAATGCTGGTTTCCTCTCGACAGTGAAGGTCACGGTAGTGCCTCCTTCACCAGGTGTGATGCGCTCCCCCCCCCCCCCCCCCCCCCCCCCCCGCACCTGCAAACCATCCCCAGAGGGGGACTCACAACCGTCCTGTATTAGGGAGGGGGCAGAGGTGAAGACACAGGGCAAAGGTCCTTGTGCTCTGAGGGGCGGGGCTTGGGCTGAGAAGAGACGGGCCTCTGAGCTCTGCTGGCAGAGACTGGGCTCCGGGGCCATTTACACGCTGTGTGCGGTGTGTGTGCGTGTGTGGTGTGTATATGGTATAGGGCGTGTGTCCCCACGTGTGAGGGATCGGTGTGCCCGTGCGTGTGCACTCAGGGCGTGTTGAAAGCCTCCCCATTCGGGAGCCCCCACCCCCGCATCACCGAGCAGGGCTCCGTGCCTGTCCTGGATACAGGTGCAGTGCTGGACACCCAGAGATGAGGCAAGGGCTCACCGCCCGAAGGAGCGCACCCCTGGGCGGGTGACACATGGGAGGTTATACCTCCATCAACACCCATTTTCCACAGGCTGAAACACAGTCACCCGCTCCTGGCTTCCACGACCCTGTCCCCGCTCTGCCCAGCCTGCCTTCCCAGCCTGCTCTGCAGCCAGGTGCCCTGAGCCGCAGCCGCATCAAGCCCACTGGTCCTTGGGGGCCAGGTCGACCCCTACATGGGCTCCTCAGCCCTCCTCGATGCAGCTGCTGGGTGCCAGGCTGGCTGCCCACCCTGTGCTCCGGGCCCCACCACCGCCTGCCCTGCCGCCAGCCCCTCACCGGACACAGCTACTTTGCCTCCAGAGCCTCAGTTTCCTCATCTGCAAAATGGGAGTGATTCCACTCACCTCAAAGGGCCAACCTGAGGATTAAATGAGAGACCGTGTCAAACAGGAAGCTGTCCTTTTTATCCCGAAATAAATGCATGCCGGGCACTTAGTAGGTATTCGATCGGCATCAGTTTCCCTTCTGTTCTCTGTTCCTTCAGGGTGGACAGGAGAAAGCGTGGGCTTTGGGGTTTAACCTCAGCCTGGCCACTGAGCAGCTGCGTGACTGTGGGCAAGTTCATTCGCCGCTCCCGACCCCTGTGCACTGGCTTCCTGCGGCTGCCGTAGCCAATGATCATAAATGCACGTGGTGGCTTAAAACGACGTGTGCGTATTGCCTTAGAAACCCCAAAACCAGATTCACGGGGCTGACGTCATGGTGTCGGCAGGACCACCTCCTAGGAGGCTCGAGGGGAGAGTTCTTCCAGCCCCCCATGGCTGCAGGCCTCCTTGGCTTGCGCCCACGCCCCTCCAACCTTCCAGGCCAGGCCCTTCCCGTCTTTCTCTGTCCCGCCCGCTCCTTCTCAGAAGGACACCTGTAGGTGCCTTGAAGGCACCCTGGCTAATCCAGGACATTCTCCCATCTCAAGATCCATGACTTAATCACACCTGCAAAGCTCCTTCTGTCTTCTTGCCGTAGAGGGAGCATCCCCAGGCTCCAGGAGCAGGACAGGAGCTGTGGGGTGGGGAACATTCTCAGCCTTCCACACTGGCGCATCCAGGGACAGGGAGGGGCGGGCCCGGGGGGCGGGGGGCGGGGCAGGGGGGCCTTAGGGGTAACAGGCAGGGGCTCTGGCTTTGGCGGAGCCTTCAGCAAACCTGCGTCTCTGCCCTGGGCTGGAGGAGAGAGGGCAGTGATGGGGGTGCAGGTAATTACACGGACCGCCATGAGAACCGTCCCCGTCCCCGTGCTCGGCTCCTCATCCCCCGGCGCCTTTAATCCTTCCCTATTTACTATTTCTCTGCCTTCGGGAGGACTGCTCCCCCGCAATCGGCGCGGCCCCCCCCCAACGGGCGGGCGGCCTGGCTGATGACTCACGCACTCTGCTGTCGGTGAAGAGCAGCCTTTTCAAAGGGCTGGCTGGGGAGGGAGCTAAATTTAAAGCCAGGCTTCCCGAGAAGATCACCTGCCACGTCAAACTCGCTGCCATTTAATCAGAAGGAGGGGGCGAGAGGCGTTCCACCGCAGCCTGGCCCCTGTGCCCGGAGGGAGGGGGGGACACTTAGAGGCCGAGACCCTGGGGTAGGCTGGGCAGGGGGGGCAGGGGGCCGCCAGCCTCCATGTCACCTTCTCCCAGTCCCCGTCTTCTTCACCCTCCCAACGACCCCCAAGTCCCACCTCCTCTCTCCAAGATCTTAGGGTCCCAGCCCTCAGCCCCTGTTCCCCAATTCAAGACACAAGGAATCAGGCTGTGAGAGGTTTCGAAAACGCCCACCAAAGACACCCATCGAGGAGGTGGCCAAGCCAGGGTGGGCACAGCTAGCGTGGCCCAAGGGCCTGTGGCCTGGACCGCTGGCCCGTCGGTCCCTCCTTTGGAGTGGGTGGGGTGGTGGGCAAGTCGCCTGCCTCTTGGAGCCTGTTTCCTTATCACTCCAAAGGGAATGAAGCGCCCACACTGCAGCTGCCACTTGGTCCCCGTGTTCACCCCAAGGAGAGAGGCCCTGAGCTGGGGAGACTGGGCCCAGGGCCCCTGGAGGGCGACGGGAGCCGGCCAGCTGCCAGGCCTCTGCCTCCCGGCCCCACCCCTCCCAGGTGGGAGGCCATGAGCTGCTTCGTCCCCCTGCTCTCCCCACTGGCCCCTGGAGCTGCAGGTCGCAGTAAGCTCTGGCCTCCCTGTGGCTGCAGAGGCGGCCGGGCGGCCCAGTGGTTAGGGACACTGGCTCTGGGCCAGAGCGCTGAGTTTTCACCCCACCCCGCCACAGCCTGGGCTGTGCTCTCGACCCGTTCGCCCCTCTGTGGGCCGAGGCTCTTCGCTGCTCGGGGCCAGGCGAGTAGCAGATGCGCCGGACACGGAAGCCACTGCTAGGGCCGAGGATTTGTAATCAGTTCTGGGGGGCTGGGACTCGAGGTGCGCTGAGCTGGTCGTTGGGTCCAGGAAGTCTCTCCCGAGGCCAGATGCGGAGCCTGGGGCCTCCACAGAGCCTCCGCCTCCCCTGCCCTCCGCCCTCCGGCCGCAGGGTGTGGACGCAGTTTCTAATCTGGCCCCCCAGGAGGCCTGGCGGGGCCACTGGCAGCCCCTGGAGCCCAGGAGACAGGGCTTCCTGCGGTGGCATCGGAAGTGCAGGTGCAGCCCCAGACCTTCCCCTCGGTGTTACCCAGGATCACAGTAAGTGGCCAAAGAGGGTTTGCAGATGTGATTAAGATTATCAGTCAGTTGACTTTAAGATGGATTATCCTTCACACCTAACTTGATCACACAAGCCCTTAAAAAGCGGAGCATTTTCTCCAGGTGGCAGCGGCGGCGGAGGGAGTCAGAGAGGCCAGCACCAGGGTGACTCCACACAAGGCAGGCTGCTGCTGAGATGTGGCGGGGGGACCGCAGGGCGAGGAGGCGAGAGCAGCCCCCAGCCAACACCCCACACGAGCCGGGACCTCAGCCCAGCACCTACCAGCAACGGCGTGCTGCCAGCAGACTCAGGGGCCTGGAGGCCCGGGAGCCCAGCTTGGCTGACGCAGGCGAGCTCGCGGAGCCCACCCAGACCTCTGACCAAGAGCCGTGATAATAAATGGCCACTGTTCTAAGCTGCAAAATTTATATTGCAATAGGAAAGCCACACTCCTGCCAGTGACTTACTTATTCACGGGGTGACGACCCTTGCAACCCACCCCTCCCGCAGCAGACCCGACTGCGGTCTCTGCACAGGCAGCCCTGACCTAGCCAGCCCCCTGCCTGCAGACCTGCCGTGGCCACGCCTTCCGAAGAAGTCTGAGACCCTAGTTTGCCATTCAAGGCCCTCAGTGTTCTGATCGCTGCTTCCCCTCCCCACAGCCCCACGGCTGGCCTTGCCCACAGGGGCCACACTTCCCCGGGTCTACCTGGGTTCAGAGAGCAGGTCCGTTGTCAGACACCGGTGGCGGGTCGTCACGGTTTCCTGTCTGTAAGGACAGTGCCTGCTTGCTCTTGGGCATTCTTACTCTTGGAGTACATCTGCTAGAGCTGCTTGTATGGGCATCAGGGGCGTGCTGGCCCACGTCACACGGTCCCCGTCAGCCTGCAGAAGGCTAGCAGCAAGGGCCCTGCTACGTACTTGGAGAGATGATTCTGGCATGGCTCCCAGGCAGACTGGGAAACTGGGGGGTTCCGGGGGGCCGCCCTCGCAGCCCTGCCTGCCCGCCCCTGGCCCTGAGGCTCCGAGCCTGCTGGTGTCCAGGAGTCAGGAACCGCCGCGGGGCTGGGGGAGTCTGCCTCAGAGAGCAGCAGGAGCCAGGAGGGGTTGGGGGGATGCCACCTGCACTTCCCAAAGCTGAAAACCAAGAGTCCCATGGACTCTGTGTGTCCCTGGCCTCTGCAAGCCTCAGTTCCCTCACCTGTCCTCTGTCCTTGGTAATAACTTCCTCTCAGGTCACGCCAGGCTCTGGAGTTGGTTTCTCAGTGAAGTTAGGAGGAGCCTGTGGGGTAGGTGCTGTGCCCTAATCTGTCCTTACGAGTCTCACAGGCTAGATGAGACTGGAGGTGGTGCACTATGTCACCAGCTCCAGGGTCAGGGGGAGACCTGGTGGACGAGAGCCCTGGCTTCGCCGCCACGCACCGTAGGCTTGCCTTTGGGCTCCCACGTGCCAGCTGGTGGCCTTGGGCACGTTGGTTTTCTCCTCTCTGAATCGGACATCGGACGGCCTCAACCTTAGGCTCACAGGAGGTGTGGCCTGAGGGAAGGCAGACAGATTCTACTGGAGGAGACCCCCACCCATCCCCCGGACCCCCAGCTGGGTCTGCCCTGGGGCACTCACCTCCAACCCAAGCCTCCTGGCATCAGCTTATATGGGCGGTGACAGCGTCACTTCCCCGTGTCCATCCGGCTTAGGACCCTGCTGCAGCTGGCGGCCCTCGAGGGCTCGCTGCCTGCCGTGGCTATGTCTCCAACCCAGCGCGCAGATGAAGAGAATTAATATGATGCAAATTGGTAGGCTGAGCCAGGCACCCGGAGCTGGAGGCCTAATTCCCACACAGCCCGGCGCTCCCGCGGGCAGGCGCGGCAGTGACTGCAGCCACAGTGCTAATCGGCGTAATTGGCACACACGCCTCTTCGGTCCTGTGCCCTGCGCACCATTTACACCCCGGAGAAACGCGGGGCGGGGGCAGGGAGCTGCCCTCAGCTCTGAGCTGCAGTGAGCGGGCCCAGAGAGGTCCTGGGCGGCCTGAGGTCACCCTGGCTGAGGGCCGTCGAGGGAGAAATCCACAGACTCAGGGAGGGCTCTTTTGATGGCCCCCAGCAGCCCCTTCTCAGATGCCTCTGTGTTAGGGGACGGGGGTGGGGGCTTCGCGCTAAAGATGGGTCGTGTTCGATCCCCAGGGTCGAGTGGCCTGGCCTGCAACAGGAGTCTGGCTCTGCAGCTGTGTGGCCCTGGACAAGTCGCTGACCTCGGAGATGACTGTCTACCTTTGGTTTAGAATTAATTCGACAGCTGCTTCTCTGTCCTCCCTGCCCGGGCTGAGCGCAGAGGGCCGGCTCCACGTGTGGGTGCCTAACTGACACAGGGCCCGGAGGCTTCTGCTTGTCGTGTGCTCTGTGCCTCACGGTGTCACTCAGGTGGGGTCCCTGAAACCCACAACCATCCTCAAAGTTGCTTCTATGCCTTTGTCTTTGACAAAACAGGCCCAGAGAGGTTAAGTGACTTGCCCAGGGTCACACAGCTGGGAAGTGGTAGAGCTGGGATTCGAACGTGGGTCTGCCCCTGCCCTGGGCCAGGAGCATGCCCTGGCTCTGCCGGCCCAGGCCTCGGTTCCCCCACCTGCTCTGGCTGGGCCCCTCTGGCTCAGACCCTGTAAGGCGCTGGCAGGCTCAGCCCAGCGCTGGCTTCTTGCGGGTTCGGCCCAGGCCTGGGAGGCAGGTTGTCTGGAGTTTGACAGCTCAGGCCCCGTGGCTGAGGTCGGAATTCCAGGCTTCTTTGATTTTGCTCGGCGGCCTCTCTGAATGTTGTAAATTGTTTGGCTTGGCCTTGCGAAGCAACCTTTATTATTGCAAAATCTCGTGTTTCCACGGAGCTCAGGGAAAGGGGAGCCTTGGGTGGTGGGTTCCAGCATCCGTCTGAATTCCGTTCTGATGAGGCTCCGGCTGTGGGGAAGCTGGCCCGGCCACGGCGGCAGGGTGGAGCTCCAGGCCCTGGCCAGGTAGCCCCCGCCTGGCCGGCTGCCTGCCAGCCACAGCCTGCTCACTGGTCAACATCTGAGATGAATCAGAACCTCTGAAGGGCGGCGCAGGGGCCTGAGGGGTGAGGCTGGGGTGAGGAGGGAGGGGGGATGTCTGTGGCCATGGGCTGGGACACCCCGCATGCCCAGTCCAGGACTCCCCTGGATGACCGGTTCCTTGGAAGGAGGGGAGGGGAAAGGCACCTCCACCTTCTGGAGCCCAGACACACACGCCCCGTGTCAGGCCTGGGGCCCATCGGCCCCCCATAAGCCAGGCACTATTATCTCTGCCGCATTTCAGCTGAAGAGAGGGAGGATCAGAGAGGTTAGCACCTTGCCCAGAGTCACACAGCAGGTGGGTAGAAGCTGCTGTCTGCCCTGGGTTGGAGTTCCAGGTTCAGACCCATTTACACCAGCGTCACTTTCCTGATCAGAGAAGTCACGGTCTCCATTTGGGGTCCCAGAGATGCCTTTGTGGCAGCCCTCCCGCCCTGGACCCAGACTGCAGGAGGGGTCAAGTCCTCTGCTGCCCGTTTTATTCACATCTTGCTCTAAGTTCTCCCCAGAACATGATGCCTGGTGCTGGAGGCCAGGCCACAGAGCGCACGGGCTACCTTCTGCCCCCAAGTACTAGGGGAGGGTCCTGGGGAGCCACCTGCAAGGATGGAACCCCAGGACCAGGGCATGAGCCCAGCTGCAGATGAGGAAACTGAGGCTCAGAAAGGCCCAGTGGCTGGCCCAAGGTCACCAGCAGAGAAAGTCTTCTCACTGCGTTGGCGTCCCATCTCATCGCGGACATTACAAAATAAGCCCCAGCTTCCGAGTCGGATGCTGGGCCTGCCCTGTATCGGCAGACGGTCTTGCATGAGCCGCTTTCCCTTTCTGGGCCTCGATTTTCTCATCTTTGAAAGGGGGACAACAGTTCCTACCTTTCAGGGACCCCGAGAAAAATGGTCAGCGGTGGCCGTCGTAGTAAGTGCCTTAGCACAGTATGCACACAGTAGGGACTCCACCTCGCTGTTGCCAACCTCTGTCCCCACCAGTCGCAAATGCCTGCAGCTGCTGTGTCACTGCCCAGACACCAGCTCCTAGGTCATGGGCACCTCCTGTGTGTGAGGCCCCTCCTCCACCAGAAAGCTGGGGTCCCATCCTCCACCCACCAGGGCACCTCCGAGCCAGCCTGAGGACCTGCACCTCAGGGGGCAGGGGAGGAAGCAGCAGCACCATCAACACAGCGGGGAGTTGGGCCGGCTGCTGGGGACCCCCCGGAGGTGCCGTCCACTGGGCCGTCGTCCCCAGACGCCCTTGGCTGAGGCCCGCCCCAGGACCCGGAGCACAGTGTCAGCAGGAAGGGGTCGGTGCCAGGGCGTCTGCGTGGAGACACTGCCCCTGACGACACTGGTCGCCGGCCCCAGCCCCTGAGCGCCTCCTCCCAGTGCCCACCAGGGCTGTGGGCTCAAGGCTCACTGTGTCCTGCGGGGGTGTGGGCAGTCGCCAGCCGTCTTCCCGACTCCGTCCTCTGGCCCACTGAGCTGTCCTCCAAACGGGAACCAAGGGGATCTGTGTGAAACCCACCTTCCCACGGCTCCCCGGTGCCTTCAGGGTAAAGTCTGATTCCTCCAGCTACCAAGCTCTGTCTCTGGTCCTTCCTGGACATGCCATTCTTCTGTGCTGCTGGGTCCCAGCTCTCTTCGTGTCTCTTCAGGGACCGTCTCCTTTGCTCCTGTCATCTTTGGGGACCCAGATTGTTCGTCCCTTCTTCCTGGAAGCCTGCTCCGAGTCCTCTGGGCTCCCTGCCCATCACAGCCCTGGTCGCCACGGGTGACACTATCTGCCTGTGCTTCCGTCACCACCAGGAGCTCCCTGAGGGCTGCCCTGGGTCCCACTGGCTCAGCGTCCCCAGCCCAGAGTGGGCCTGGGCGTGAGAAGCTGTGTAACTGGTTCTGACTGGCCTGGGCTCTGGAAACGACCGACACCCTCCCAGCTGCCCGGCTGCCCCGCCCCTCCCGGCCACCCCGCCCCGCCTCGCCTGGCCCTGGCGACAGCTCAGCCCAGTATTTTGTTAATAAGCACATTTAGCACTTGCCTTGCACCTTTTGTCCTCGGCTCTCCGTGTGCATCCCCAACTTTAATTAATTCTCCCCACGCCCCAAGTCAGCTGCTCTCCCCATGGCAGACAGCCACCAGCGGAGCCCACGGTGTGGTCAGCAGCCCCTCTTCTGCACCCCCTGGGCCTCTCCCAGTTCTAGTCCTCCCTCCTCTGGGCCGACAGGTAGGCTTGAGGCCCTCAGCGCGGACTGGTGCTTTGTTACCATTATTCTAAAACCATGCACACGCTCACTGTCTCACAGCTTGATTTTGTCATGAGAAAAAGTAACAAGATCGTTTTTTCAGAGGTGACAGAAGCAACCCAGAAGGGCAGTGGGTGGAGCGGAGCAGCGCTGGAGCCAACTGGCTGAGTGCCCTAGTGTTGGCGAGGCCCCTGGGAATCGCAGTTTTAGGCAGGTCTCCCTCTTCCAGGAAGACTTCTCTGATTAGTCTGCCCCAACTGGCCTTTTCTGCTTTCCTCTGGAGTTTAAGGCAGAGATCCTTGTTCTTATAGGTGATTGGTCTGTATTGGCCTGTCCTTCCCAATGACACGGAGAGTCTTGTGTCAGATTCAAGGTTTCATGTCTCTGCATCTTGGGAGAGGAGCAGAGGACTGGGCACTCACGTAAATGAGCACTTGTGGATGGACTCGTGGAGGAATGCGGGAATGAGTGGAAAGATGGCAGGTAAGTAGACGAAAGGATGGAGGAATAGATGGGTAGATGTGGGTAGGTGAGTGGATGGATAGATGGATAGATTAGGGGTGGGTGGGTGGATGAATGAATGAATGGATGGTGGGGGTGGATAATGGAGGGAAGGATGAGTAGATGGATGGAAGATGGATGGATGAGTGGATGGATGGATGAGTGGATGGATG
>PVJI01027220.1:0-17798 GCA_004026765.1 Micronycteris hirsuta
CGTGAGGGCCATGTGAGAGGCAACCATACATTGTTCTTTCTCCCTCCCTTCTCTCTCTGAAAATAAATAAATAAAATCTTAAAAAAAAAAAGAAAAGAAAAGCTTCCTGATTTTATGATGTCTTTTTTTTTTTCTTCCATCAGAACAAGACGGCTTTCTGCTCGGCCATGCCCATGAGCCCATGCCTCAGACCTCCCCTCGGGCAGCCGTGGCGGTGACCGCAGCCAGCACTGACCTGGGAGAGCAGCCACCCCGAGGGTTGATGGCTGGCATGTCCCAGCGACCGCCCAGCATGTACTGGTGTGTGGGACCGGAGGGATCAGCCGTGTGTGCAGAGCACGCCATGGACACGCATCATGGTAAGGGCAGGACTGGTCCAGCCCGCCGGGCTGAGCCCACGTGGAGCCGGGGCCGCGCAAGGACAAGGGGGTTTCAGTGGTCTAAAATGCCAATTATGCGGTGATTTGTTTTATTATAAACTATCTCTTGGGATTCTCACTTAAATTCTACAAATTCAGGGGCTGCGGGACAAAATTTAACATCGACTCAAAGATCTTAAGAGTCAGGGTACCCCTTCCTGTTGGCAAAAGAGACTCTTTTAAAGGAGCAGGGATTTGATTTTGTTTGGTTGTTATAAAAAGAATTCATGTTTGTTCAAGAGAAATCGGAAAAAAGGAAGTAGGAAACAAAGTCCCCCAGAGTCCCACTGTCCCCAATGCGGGGACAAGGGGGCCGCTTTGCGTCTTCTCGTCTGCTTCTCTGGCCTTCACGGAAGCTGTTCTCCCTTAGTTACTTATGCCCTGCTTTTTCATTCCATTTTCATCGGTCACCTAACTCGCAGAGATCAACTGAAATGCCATTTGAGAGCGCAGCGCTCTTGAAAATGATGGACCTAACCCTTACCCTCCTGTCGGACGTTTCGGGACCTTTGGGTTGCTTCTAGTTGCTCCCCGTCGCCGAAAGAGCAAGCATTTCCATCTTTCTGAGATTATTTCGAGAACACAGATTTACGGAAGTGGGATTTTGAATTTGAACATTTTCTTAAAGCTTTTATTTCTTTTTGGAGAGAGAGGAAAGGAAGGAGAAAGAGAGGGAGAGAAACAGCAATGTATGGTTGCCTCTCACATGGCCCCCACTGGGGACCTGGCCCGCAACCCAGGCATGTGCCCTGACTGGGAATCGAACCGGCGACCCTTTGGTTCTCAGCCCGCGCTCAATCCACTGAGCCACACCAGCCAGGGCCAAGTTTGAACGTTTTTAAGCCTTGTTCCACGTATTGCCAGATTTTCCACTTGAGTTGCACCTCTTTCCACATCAATAGGATATCACTGATACTGTCGCAAACAATAAATATTTGTTAAATCCTCAGTACATGCCAGGCACTTGGTTCAGTGCCTTATGAAACGATCTCATTTAATCCTCACAACGACCTACGGAAATGGTACTTCCAGTCCCATTTTATAGCTGAGATCTAGAAGCTTGGTCAAGGTCAACAACATGTAAATGACAGAACTGTAGTCTAAACTCTGTCTTAATCCTGGAACTCTCTCATCCTTAAAGTCTAGGCCATCCTGCAGGGTTTGAGAGGGTCTGTGTGGGGTTTGAGAGGCCCCTGTGTGGGGTTTGAGAGGGTCTGTGTGGGGTTTGAAAGGGTCCGTGTGTTGGATTTGAGAGGGTCCGTGTGTTTGTACTCAGAGTGGTGTTAGCCATTCAACATTGTACCCGGCTCAGCAAACATTTAGCTCAGTTGCTCACGTATTTTTTCTCCATTGAGAATGTCCCAGGGCTACCTAGGGTGATGATTCTGGAAGATTTCTTTGCACATAAGTCAAACAATGAAATGGGAAAAGAATTTGCTTCTGGACATCACCTGGAGAACTGAATGTTCTCAGAGTATTTGATTTGCATCTTTTGAAAACTTATTTTCCTTCTTTTTATCAGTTGCTTATTAGAAATGTCTTCCTTTATTAGCGGGAGATCAAAGCGACGTGTGCAATCAAATGCTACACCCGATTTTGGGGTAGCGCCCTAACCTTTCTGGGGAACCCACAGCTCTGTGGTCCCACTGAGGAATGCGGGTGGGGGCAGGGATGCTGGAGCCCTTTGGGCCTGACTGTGTCATCTGAAAAAGCCCCTCAGGGGACTCTGCCCTGTCCCGCTCCTGGTCAAGAGCTGGTCTCAGTGGCTGCTTCTCCACCCTGGTCCCCGGACTCACTGGGGAGCATCGAAACTGCCGGTGCCACAAACCACCTAGACCCACGGGATCAACCTTGGGGAGGGGGGTGGAGGAGGGAAGGGTAGGCGTGGGTACTTCCTAACGGCTCTCCTCCCCATCACGATTCTTCTGTGCCCCTGTGGTTGAGACTCGGCCGGTCTGCATGGTTGGGATCCTAGAGAACAACAGCTCTTACATTGTGGTGTGTACGCACAGTCTTTGGGGATCTTGATGCAATGCAGATTCTCAGTCTGTCGGTCTGGGACCCCAAGAGCCTGCATTTCTAAGAGGCTCCCCAGCTGTGCTGAGATTGTGGCCCACTGACCAAGGAGCCAGGGACACCCATGGACTCCTATAGGTCCCAGGGAGCTGGGTTGATGGGCTCTGGGCAGACCCGGAACCAACCCAGGCTCTGGGCTTGATGGGGACCCTCCCCAGCCCCCATTCTGCCCTTACAAAGAGTAGGGGCCTTGTCCCTGAAAGCTGGGAGCACCAGGTTGGAAGGAGCAGGCTCCAGAAGTCTTTGCTGCCCCAGGGTCTCTTTCCCAGTTAAGTTCAGGACTCCCACCTGCTGTTCTGAATGAACCTCCAACATACACATGGGAATCAATGCAGCTGCCTCCCCTAGACACTGTTCTGGGTGCTTGGGGCTGGGGTGCCGGCAGGAGAGGTGATGTCTTATGAACCCCGATTCCAGGGAAGGGCGGAGGTAGGGGCCTATCACACGAACCACAGAGTTGAAGAAGGTGAAAGGAAAACAGCCCGAACTACATGGGAACACACTGTCCTACGGCTTAGCCTTACAGAAATGATAGTCTCTATTAAGAAATGACCATGATGATTGAACCTGTGCACCAGCTTCTATGAGGAAGGTACAAATTGGTGCTGGTGCTCCAAGAGTTGAAAGGTCCCGTAGCAGGAAGCAGAGGAGCTGAGCAGGGGACCCCTGTCCTGGGCCCCCCCTCCCCCACCCCAGGGATGAAACCCAGCAACCCCCACTCAGGACGGCAACGGGACTGCTTGCTTGGTTGCCTCCTGCAGCCACCGGGGGACCCTGCTGAGAGCAATGAAAACCTGAGGGCCCAGGGGGACCCACCCCTGGTCGCCTGCCTCTCCGGGGGAGGACAGTCACCACTGGGACCTCTGCTGCGTCCATTTCCGGTGGCTCTGGGTCCAAATAGCCTCTAGGGGCTGCTTGTCAGCTAACGCGGTGGGCACTGCTCCCGCTGTCTGCTCACGGATCCCCGCGGCCTGGGTCAGGCCCGCCCTCACTCCACAGTCCTGGGCGACCTGGGCCAAGGGGCTCACCCTCTCTGAACCCTGGTCCAGACAGACACAATGTCCGACACCATCAGCGTTCCTGTCGGACCCCCAGGCCCGCGGATGGCTGGGGCGCATACGTGCCGCCGTCTGCGGCTCTGCTCCACGCGACTTGGACCCCCCGCCAGGGACAGAGGTACAGCAAGTGAGGAACGTGGAAACAGCGGTGTGCGGTCTCCTCCACCTGTATGCCTTGGCCAAAGCAGGTCCCAGGGAGCGCTCCCTCCACAGGGAGTCCCAGGCCCCGCTGAAGAATCAGTACCTGACGTCCCGCCCATCCCAGGAGCCCTTGGTGGGCTTTAATGCATTAAAACAAAGTGTATCTTATTCATGTATTTGTATTTATTTACCTGAGTAGCCAGCAGGGCCCTTTTCTCACGGAAAATCCCGCCTGGCCCACTGATCTTAACCTTGACCCCAGAGTTCTGCAGGCCTGACTTTTAAAGCATCCCACGCTGGCTATCATTTTCGCAAGGTGTAAATATGTCCACCAAGACCCCGCCTGGGGACAGGTCACAGCCAGAGAGCGGCCCAGTCTCGCCGTGGGATGCTCGTCTGCGGGGTTTTCATTTTCTGCAGGAGGCATTGGTCTCTTGTTGCTGCCGTTTTGAATTTTTCTGTCTCATTTTGCTTTGCACGACTTTTGCCGCCAGTAGCGCGAGATTGCCATGCATTTTAAGAAGCGTTCCCTCTTTAAGTGCTGATCTTCTGTGACCAGGGTCTCCCCAGCACACCTCGGTGCTGGCATCCCAAGCCAAATTGGCTCGACGGGCCTCTTTCCCTTCATTCCTTTCTGGAACAAACCGAGAATATTTGAGTCAATGAGCCCAGAGTTGGGCCTGGGACAGGGGTGTCCAACCTGCGGCCCAGGATGGCGGTGAAGGCGGCCTGACCCAAAATCGGAAATTTACTTAAAATAGGATGAGATTTTTTGGTGATTCTGTGTCATGGTGTCTTAAACCTGGGGCCCAAGACAAGTCTTCTTCCAGTGTGGCCAAAAGGTTGGATGCCCCTATTCCCTCTGGGTTTTGTCCCCAGCAGCAGAGCTGGGGTCCCAGGGGAACTCTGCTGCCCCCTCCCCCAACCCAGTCAACCTCGTCTCCGCCCCTGGAAGACTAGTCCAGGCCTGACTCCCGGCTTAGCCCGAGGAGAAAGCTGACTGTCAGAAAAAAAAAACCCATAATACTCCATGTAGGGGAACTCTTGCCTTTTAAAAATCCTTGGGAGCAGACGTGCTTTGGAAATGATGAAGTTCTTATCATGCTTCCAGGTAGAGTTTGGGAAAAGAGCTCACCCCTAGTAAAGCCCATTTCTCCTTTTGGGCTTTCGGGGAAATGGGTGTGTGCGTGTGTGTACAAAGGGGTTTTTTTTCACGCTACCTGTTTGGACCAGTATGACTCACCTTGCATTTGTTCAGCATGCTCATTCTCTCAAAGGCCACGGACAGGTGTGCGAGTGACCTGCTGACCGCCCCGTAGTGCCGGGTGGTCTGTGTGTGTGTGCGCACAGGGGTGACCCAGGAAGGAATGTCGCAGGCTTATTAGCACCGGCTCTTGCCAGCGAGCCCTGGGCCAGGGCTGCAGGGCAACCCGTTTTGACAAACAAACCATTAGACATTCTTGCCTCCTCGGATACTGGTCAGAGTGGAAAAACCTGTCCGGCCAGCTGAGGGGAGGCTCCCTGGAAAGTCGAGAAGTGAGGAAACTTCTAGATGCTTTAGGCCTTGGCGAGGAGACTCTCTTCTGGACATGGAGGGTGAGGGGTGGGGCCTGGACAGACACACCCCCAGCTTGCTGTGCGGGTTCTTAGCTTCAGTGGCCTGTCTCCCATAACACGTTCCTCCACCGGACTCAGCATGGACCAGAGAGGGGGAAGGAATGTTCCAGAAGGTCTCCAAATCCCAGGTTTTTCCATGGCTACTTTCAATGTCCTTTTTTTTTCTTTTTCTTCTTTTTTTTTTTTTTGCCTTTCCTGTTTTCAAATTGGTGTTCGAAATCACTTCTGACGATCAGAGCTGAGTGGTTTGTTCAAGGGGGGCCTCCTCTTGCCTTCTAGAAACAGAAGTGGGAAATAGGCAGAATAGGAAGTGCCCCTCGGGCTGTGAGAAATTCCTGCAGGGGACGCATGTATGTGGGTGAGTCCCTTTCAGGGTATACCTGCCGGCCCACATCTTCAACCTGTTCCTGAGGCTAGCGTCTTGTTTCCGCCTGCCGGGCTGTGTCCACACCCGACAACAGGGTGCCCTCCGCCAGCCTGGCCACAGCATAGGGAGTCATTATGGAGGGGGGTGACGGGGAGGGAGGCTGAGAAGGGACTGAGGGGTGGGAGAAAGGGCTGTGGGCACCATCCATGGGGGCTGCACTTAAGACCGCTGTGTTTCAATGCCTGCAAAGATGTGGCCAACTATGGAAGCTCTTGGCTTGACATGACTTTTTTTTTTTAAGATTTTATTGACTTATTTCTAGAGAGAAGGCAGAGGAAGGAGAAAGAGAGGGAAAGGAACATCGATGTGAGAGAGAAACATCCATTGGGTGCCTCTTGTATGCGCCCAGACTGGGGACAAAATCTACAACCCAGGCATGTGCCCCAATCGGGAATCGAACCGGAGACTTTTCACTTTGTGGGATGACACCCAGCCCACTGAGCCATACCGGTCAGGACCCGATGGGACTTTTAACATTAACCTTAATCTGAGACTTAGATCCTTTCCTGGTTATTTGTCCAGAATATGCTTGATTACCTCCAGCCCCGGGGAGCTGACCACCTCTCAAACAGCACCAGCCTTTCTATGGGAAACTCCATGAGGAAGCTTAGATCACAGGAACAGGCCATTATGCTGCAGGAACGGGTCCTGCTCCCTCTGAGTCTAGCTCCTAGACCGCTCGGCATCCCCTCCCCACTTCCTGGACATAACTAAATCAGGTGCCTTGCCCTCCAAACTGCGGAGTATGAACTTCACTCCCATTTCCAGGAGCCCCAGTGAAAGAAAATAGGAACCTCCAGAATTCCTCAGAAACCCCAGTTATGAGTCCTTTCACCATCCTGGCACCCCTGTGGCCAGTTTGTCCAGATTCCATTTGTCCATCTTGTGAATTACTCAGTGAAATTTGTTATAAAAACAAGAGAAAAAAAGCAAAAACAGAGAAGCATGCCTATTAAGCCCTAGAACCCTCCTGAACCCATACTTCTGAGGTTACAGAAGGAATCACACATGCGTGAGGCGTTATATTTTGCAGTGTAAAGAACCGTTTGGGGCCCCGGCCGATGTGGCTCAGTGGCTTGAGCGCTGGCCTGCAAACCAAAGGGTCACCAGTTCAAATCCCAGTCAGGGCACATGCCTGAGTTTCGGGCCGGGTCTCCAGTCGGGGGTGCGCGAGAGACAACCACGCGTTGATGTTTCCCTCTCTCTCTCCCTCCCTTCCCCTTTCGAAAAATAAATAAATAAAATCCTTTAAAAACAAAAAAGATTGTTTAGGATTACACGTCATCTTGCTAATTCTTGCCAGGGCTGTGCCCAGCAGCGTTTATGTCACACATCAGTCATCATCCGGCGCCTAGTGCACAGCGCCAGGTGTTGGTTTAAAACTGCCTACCTGGTCATTCCCAGAGAACCAAGAATGAAAAGAACCCAATTTGGGCACTTCCCATGTATCAGAGACTTCAAGAGGTTTCAAGCCATTGAAAAATTGTCGTTCATTATTTTGAATACAGGTCCAGGCGATGATGCAGATTGGGGGTTAGATTTTGAAGACACGAGGAAAAGAATGAGACTCTTACGGTTCCTTTCGGGAGCTCGTTTTGGATCTGTGATAACCTAGTGGGCTCTTAGAGACAAGTGGGGGGCCACAGGGGGCCCACACTTGTGGGGGTCAGGGGTAGGGGAACATCAGGGCGGGCCCCTCAGGCTGCTCCGCCCACATCCGAGCTCTGAACATCAACAGGCCCCAGTGAGCAGTTGCTCATTTCTCTGCAAACATCGCCAGCCCTTCTGGGTTCAAAAGCAAAGAGCAAGCTAATAGCCCTGGCCTGGCTGCTCTGTTGGTTGGAGCATCCTTCCATACACCAAAGGCTGAGGGCTGAGGGTTTGATTCCAGGTCAGCGCACGTACCTAGGTTGCGGGTTTGGTTCCCGGGTGGGGTGTGCATGGGAGGCAACCACTCGGTGTTTCTTTCTCACCTACAACTCTCTCTCTCTCTCTCTCTCTCCCTTCCTCTCTCTCTCTACAATCAATCAACGTATCCTCAGGCGAGGATTTTAAAAAATTATCTGAGTAATAACACCCGTTTGAAGAAGCAAGGGGTACAAAACTATCATCAAAGCCCGCAATCCCAAAAGGGTCTGTCTTTCTTTCCTGGTCCTGGTTCTAATTATCCGGGTCATGGTCATTTCTCTATGTAAAGAAGGCTCCCGAGCATCTCTTGCTCTACCCGAGGAGACAGTGCCGTCACCTGCCTGTCATGATAAAGGATGATGTCCTTGACTTTGTAGGTCTCCCTGTTCCTCCCTCCACGTTGAGTTCTAGCAGCGTTCTGTCCTCTCCACACGGCAGTTGTGACACGGAATGATCGGTTCCGTCTCTGTGACTTGGCCCAGGGACTCAGTGTTTCGTGGGGCCTGGGAAGCCAGCACTTCTTCCCTTCTTTTACCTCCTTCCCCTTCCCACCGCTTACCCAGCGCTTGGGCTTGGAGCCCTGGTTTATCTGGAGCCCTTTCCGAAGATAACGGCTGAGACAGGTCACAGGGACGCGGAAGAGACCGGACGTTGCTGAACGCGTGTTCACTTCGCCTCCCCTGGAATCCCCCCTGGAAGTCATCCACCTTCAGAACTGTGCTCCTTCTTGGATATCGTTGCTTGCTGGGTGCCCCGGTTTCCCTCTCCAGAAGCCATTAGAGTCTTCTCTTGTCTGCTCGGTCCTCTGCAACGTCACAGCAGAAGGCCGAGTAAGGTCTTTCTTTACCTTTGCTGCTGGACGCTGGGGGAGGCCCCAGCGTATCCCTATCAGGCTTTTCCAGGGTCCCTGTGTTTGCTTCGATAGGGTTCTCCTCCTGTGCTTGTTCACTTTGTTGGTTTTTCTGTTAGTTAAGATACCCCGTAGCTTGTCATTTCTGTCATGTTTTCCAACGCTTCTTTTTTCTCCTAAAGTTGGAAAGATGCCCCAGACTTTACCTCCCATTGACTGTGGCAGCTTGTCATTCATTTTCAGTTTTGTTTTGTTTTTTTAAAGATTTTATTTATTTATTTTTTAGAGAGAGGGGAAGGGAGAGAGACAGAGAGGGAGAGAAACAGCAATGTATGGTTGCCTCTTCACATGGCCCTCACTGGGGACCTGGCCCGCAACCCAGGCATGTGCCCTGACTGGGAATCGAACCGGGACCGTCTGGTTCCCAGCCCGCGCTCAATCCACTGAGCTACACCAGCCGGGGCCATTTTCAGTTTTTGAAAGCTCTTTCCCGTCCATAGCATCCTGCCTCCGTGTTGTGCACACTCAGTGTCTTCCTGACTCCTTCCGAGGATCCTGATCGGCACTTTTTAAATTTTGACATCCTCCTCATGATCGTCTCTGTTCATTTGAAAACGTGCTTCTTAATATCCAGTTCATTGATTAAAGTCAACATTCATACTATGAATTCCAGATGAACTAATAATTGCATGATTCAGAGCATCATTGGGGAACTTTGCAGTCGGTTGACTCTGTACGCAGAGCGCGTTCGCAAGGCTCATGGGAAGCAATTTCCTATGACGCTAAGAGATGTTAGCAAAATGCCGGCAGAAAAATATTTTTCCATTGGCACTTAGTTTTTTATTTTAAGATTGTATTTATTTATTTTTAGAGAGGGGAAGGGAATGATAGAGAGGGAGAGAAACATCAATGTGTGGTTGCCTGTCACGTACCACCCCCCCCCCCCACTAGGGACCTGGCCTGCAACCCAGGCATGTGCCCTGACTGGGAATTGAACCAGTGACCCTTTGAATCATAGCCCATGCTCAATCCACTGAGCTATACCACCCAGAGCCATTGGCACTTAATGTTGAAGTTCTTTTTAATGCCCTGCATTACCTACATTTATTTTTTTTTATTTAATTTTTATTGATGAGAGCGAAGCATCAATTTGTTATCCCACTTACTCATGCATTCATTGGTTGTTTCTTGTACATGCCCTGACCGGGGACCAAACCCGCAACCCAGGCACGGGCCTTGATGGAGAATCAAACTGTTGACCCTTTGATTTATGGGATGACACCCAACCAACCAAGCCACACAGGCCAGGGCCACCTCTGAATTTTTTATCTGCCACTTTCAGCCTCTTTGTGTCTTCCTATAGCTCCCTCTGCTGGGTCTTCCAGATGACCGACTTGCCCTCCAGCCCTGTCTGTTCTGCAGTGTGTCCCTCTACTGCATTTTATGGTGCAATTCTTCTAGTTTTAATTTCCAAGCTTTTCCATCAATCCTTGCTTATGGAGGCCATGTGCGCCCGTATCTCTCCAAGAGATATTTATTCTGCAGTCTTGTTCTTGCTTTATTAACACCGGTTCTGGGTGGAGATGGGCCCACGAGAGGCTGGAAAGCCGGAACCTGAGATCCTGCTTAGGAAGCTCAGGCACTGACTCTATCTTTTTCTCTCAGATGAAGGTGGTGGGTGCTTTAATCACGAAACCAGAGAGCCTGATATTTGCCTAATCTCCCATATTTCAATGACTGGGTTCTTCAGGGAGGCTCCTCCATCCTCCTGAGCAGTAATGGCAGGGTGCAGCAAGCATTGCAGGCTCTCGGATCTGATAAGACCCTGACTTGCACAGGCTTTGAGGCTGTAAACTGCTCACTTCCCCTCGGGGACTCTGAGGCCACATCTTCTCCCGTCCTGGATGGCCAACATGCTTTCGACGGCCCTGGGTCCTTCGCTACCTAAGCAGGAGATTTGGTTTAGTTTTGTGTATGTTCTGTGAGTCAGAGGGGAGGGGAGGGGGGCATCTCTTCCTGCGGAGCCATTGCTGGCCCTGCTCACTGGCTCGGTTGGTGAAGCTGGGTGTTTCTCCTTTATGGTGTTCATCTTCCTCAGAAGTCAGTGGGTAGGTGGTTGCGTGGTGATCTTTGTATGGGATTCCCCGTAGCTGTCTGGTCACCGTGGGCTACAGAGAGGGGGCAGGGAGACTGCAGTCGGCTGCCCTGGAGGTACATCTGGAGTATTTCTTCCGAGTAGGGGGCTCCACAGGCCTCCTGGGCATCAACCATCACCTGAGGTTTCACTCTGCCTCTCTGGCATTACAAGGGGTCGAATCCTCACCCTCTCACTGCCTGGCACGGGCTACAAAAGGTCTCACTGTGGGTACTCCTCCCCGTAGTCCCCTGCCGGTGGGCTGGGGAGCCCTCCCGCCTCCCATATACCCCCCAGGCCACCTCAGAGCACTGCCGGAGCCTGTCTGCAAAATGCTTAGCCCCATGCCAGGCAAGCGAGATACACAGGTTCTACATAAATGTCCATTTCTTTTTCCCTGTTGGGCATGTGAGTTACATAGCCTCTCCTCTGTTAGTCATTTCTCTTAGTGACAATGACAGCAATGTTGTGATGGAGATCAGCAATGTTGCAATGTTCCAAAGGAGAGTTCCCGAAAAACGAGTCTCCTTGGATTTTGTGCGGCTGCAAACCACTGAAAGCATGGAATTTCAAACTTGGCTGAGGCTCATTTCCAAGTCTGGGTGTAGCTGAAACGGGATGGCCCCACATCACATCACCCCGAATTGTGGAATTGCTCAAGTTTTAATCAAAAATATTTTCATTTAAGTGGAAACCTTTCTTGGCCTTATCTTTAGAATGCCTCGGGGGTGGGAGGTGCTGATGAGCAAAATCCAAGTGTCTGGTGGAAGAAAGCTGCCCGTCCAACTTGAAAGTTCTGATATTCAGGAGTGTCTTTTCAAAGCTCGGCCGCGAGCTGTGCCCAGGGAGGACAGGTCAGAGAGACATCGTGGCGGGAGGGCTGAGTCAGTTCCGGCGAGAGGCCACCGCGGTGGAGCCCACACATTCTTGGGATGTTTGTGGCTCCCGAGGAATTGTGGAGCATCTTGCTTTAATAATCCGAAAATCACTTACGAAAACAAAGAGCCGTTCTGTTGTCCAGCCAGGGGTTGGGCTCCCCTGGAACGGTGTTGTACTGCGCGAGTGGGCGTTTCCACGCAGGAAGTGCAGCTGGGAAGGCGGCAGCCACAGAGTGGCATGAATCCAGCCCAGACACACACTGAAACCCCGCCACACGGGAGCCCAGGCGTGCGAGCTGCAGCTCTGACTGAAGATCTGAGAGTTTGGGTCTTAGGTCAAAGGGGCAGAGAGATGTTCTCTTGTCTTAGGCACTATTATTTTATGTGGATAGATATGTGGCATTTGCTTTTAACCTTCGGAGGCCGTGTGAGATTCACCCACTGGGTTCCCCTCAAATCCACACGCTACCCATGGCAACTTCCAAGTCCACGAGGCAAGCTCCAGAGGACCCCTGACCTGGCCTTCTGGCTTCTTTTTTGCATGCCTGCTTTCAGGTTCAGAAGGCATATGGCAGCCCCGGGATTGAGGCAAAGCTGCTGCAGTCAGTGTTTGTTGATTGAACTTGAGGGTGTGGGGCTCTGCCTGAGGCGTGCAGAGGAAAAGGAAGAGCACATTACTCCATATTGTTTTCCTCGCCAACATTTTAAAGCTTTCGTTGTTTGAAGGTGGTCCCATGGTTAAAAACCTACGTTTCGGTCTATAATTCTTTGATTCTTACCTCTTTCTGGCATTTGTACATGTAACGTATCTCTGTAAAACAAATAGAGGTTCTTATTTTTCCCTCTTTTACACAAAATGTGGCTGATAATGCACATGGTTCTGTACCTTGTCAATTTCTTTCACCCATTTGTACATAAAGGCTGTTAGCATCTTCGCCATCCTCCTCACCATCCTCAGGACCACCGTCATCATCATCATCACCATCATCATCGTCACCATCATCATCACCACCATCATCATCATCATCACCATCATTATCATCATCATCATTATCATCATCATCATCACCACCACCATCATCATCATCACCACCACCATCATCACCATCATCACCCCTGCCCATCAGCATTCTTTTTGACAGCTGCATGGTATTCCATTGTGTAACTAAACCCCCAAGCACTAAGCCATCCCCTCTTAATAAGCATTTGTGGTGCCCCTAATATTTTATCACAAATAACGCTGCAATGTCTTTTCACCTGTAAACGAGCACACCTGTACAGCAAATTTCCAAAGCGATCGGTCACACAGCATATGCATCTAAAAACCTGACGTATTTGCCAACCCGCCCTCCCCCGAGTATTTCCCGTTCTCCGCCATCTCCCGCGACGCCCGTGCTTGCCTGTCTCCCCACCGGCCTGGCAATGGTGCCAGTTACCAAACTTCTGGCGTTTCCTAATCCGCAATGTAAAAAAATGGTGTCTGGGTATAGTTTTACATGCGTTTCTCTTGTGATCAGTGAGGTTCAGCATGTTTTAACATATGTAAGACTGACTATATTTACATTTTTTAACTTCCCTTCACATCCTTTGCGTAGCATTCTCTAGAAGCTCTTTGATCTTTCCTCATCAATACGTAGGATCTCTTTGTGTTGACATTGTGTCTAGTGGGTGTTAACACATAATTAGATGCCCTCTCAAGATCCACTTGCAAACCCAGAAAACTGAAATTGGAAGCTTTGAATGCAATAAGTGGAAATTTTGTTTTCATTTTGACTTAGTTATTAAAACCATATGAATCAAGTATAAGCTATCTCGGGGAAATAAGGATAAACATTCAGGGCCCATCTGAAGAAACTGTTAAACCTTGGACAGAAAGAATATTTGAGTAAAAAAAGAGATGTATCTTTCTCTTGTATGGAAAGACTTATTGTAATATTTAATTCCTCACAAGTTGATTCTGTAATTCAGTGCAGTAATAATTGAAATACAGACAGAATTTCTTGTTGGCACATGAAAAAAGTATAGTAAATTTTTATCTAGAAAAATAAACAGATGAGCATAGCCAGGAAAATTCAAATGGGAGGTAAGTAGCATGAGAGGAGGGGAGGTTAGTTCTATCCGATGTCAGAGTTTGTTACAAAGTCACGGTAACAGTAAGGGCTGGAGATCAGACAGGAAGGACAGCGAAAGCAGCGGAACTCAGTAGGCCAAAATGCACATCAATTTGGCTTTACTATTTAGAGTTTCTAACGAGTCCAGAAAAGAAAATTTATTTGGTAATGGGATAGAAATAATATATCACTTTTCTCACATCCAGACTGAAATCCATTTCAGATGAATCAACTATTTAAACATAAAAATGACCACCATTAAAAGTTTAGGGAAATGTGCCCTGGCCGGTGTGGCTCGATTGGTTGGAGTGTTGTCTTGTAACCAAAGGTTGTGGGTTCAATTCCTGGTCTGGGCACGTACCTGGTCTGGGCGCGATCAATGTTTGCCTCTCACATCGATGTTTCTCTTTCTCAACAAAATAAAGCAATGAAAAGGTGTCCTCAGGGGAGGATAAAAAAAATCACTTAGGAAAACGATCAATTAAAATAATTTTGAAGTAAGGAAGGATGTCTTTCCTAAGCCCGCACAGCACCTGGATACCATGAAAGAGAAGATGAATCAAAGTGACTACATAACAATTGGAATTATTCTGTAGCAAAGCCTCTGTCAAGTGACAAGCAGCAAGCAGGTAGAAACTATTTCAATGTGTACCTGAAAGAGTTAATTTTCTTCATCTGCAAAGAGCACTTGCAAGTCCATGAGAAAAATAACATTTCATTTTTCTCATGAACTCAAAAAATAGAAATAGGAAGTTGAGTTCATTGAAAAAGATAGAAATGATGTATAAACATAGGAAAATATACTAAATAGTATTCATATAGAAACACAAACCAAAACCAATTCAGAGATTTGTCAGTCTGCTTTTCAGGTTGGAAAAAATCAGAAAGTTTGACATTTGTGATTACAATTTTTGTTTCATTTTTTTAATACTTTAGTTTGAACTGACATTGCATTGATAATTAATAAGGGTATGATCGGTGCAACTTTGGGGAAAGCAAATTGGCAATCTTCATAAAAATTAAGGCCCTGCTCCTTCTATCGCTAGGAATTCAACCAGGTGAGTGGAAATACGCACACGGATGTTCAGCACAGCATCGAAGGGAACACAGAGAACTAGAAACGCCCTAAGTGTCCTTCAGTGAGGACACAGAGTCACACTGAAGAAGGATGTCCTGGGTCACCACCGGCCGACACTGAACTTTTATGTGTACATTCTCACCTGAGGACCTTTTTTAAAAAATATTTTTTTTATTTATTTTTAGAGAGGAGGAAGGGAGGGGGAGAGAGAGGGAAAGAAACATCCATGTGTGGTTGCCTCTTGCAGACCCCCTACTGGGGTCCTGGCCTGCAACCCAGGCATGTGCCCTGACTGGGAATCGAACCAATAACCCTTTGGTTTCCAGCCCATGCTCAACCCACTGAGCGACACCAGCCTGGGCTCTCCTGAGGACATTTTTCCATTGCTTTTTAGAAAGAGGGGAAGGGACAGAGAAAGAAACATCAATGTAAGAGAGAAACATCGATCGGTTGCCTCCCATATGTGCCCCAAGCTGTGATGGAACCCACAACCTAGCCATGCGCCCTGACTAGGAATCGAACCTGCAACCTTTTGATCTACGGGACAACACTCCAACCAACTGAGCCACACCAGTCAGGGCAACACTGAAGGACTTTTAAATGGGAAAAGGAAGTCGTAAAACATCATTTGTTAAGAAAGAAGAGGGAATTGAACAACAATAAAGTAATTATTTAAAAAAAAGAAAAAGAAAGAAGGGGAGGGGTATGACTATTTGTAAGATTGGGGGAAATCTGAGGCACTCTGGCCTGTGCCAGCGCAGTGAAGTATTGTAAGGGAACTCCAACTTGGAACCCTAAAACTCAAACCCTAAAATTCAAAAAGCAGCTTGAATCTTAACTAACGTTTCTTGTCAAGGCAACCAACCACAGGGAATTCACTTAAATCACACAGACAAGCCTCTGGACTCCTTTGCCCAAATCGTCCCCAGAAGTTGGCACAATACAATCTCTGATTTCAATCTCTGATCTCATACTCTCCAGAGACCCCCAGGAGGTTTTCCCAAAGCCAGCCTGTCTTCCTGTGTGCACATGTCTGTCTGTCTGTCTGTCTGCCTGCCCCCGCATCTGCCCTGTACCAGGAAGGTGAACTTTCTGAGAGAATGGGGAGACGGAGGAGGGGCACCTCCTTGCAGGTCCTGTGCCCACCACAGTACTTAGGGATGCGTGGAGATACAGAAGGGTATTAGGCTAATCCTTGACAGAATGACCCGTGGGCAGGAGGGGAGCAGGCCCCTCCCTCTTCCACAACCACACCTCGTTTTATGGTCTGGGCCAAGCCAAGCACAGGTGCTGCAGTACACCAGAACAGCCACTTGGGGCGTAGTTCAGCACCTCATTGGCCCTCAGCTGAGCCTGTCTTCCCAGCTCTAGAATGCAGGGAGCTGGCCCAGCACACAGGGCCGTGGGGGCTGGGATGTTCTGTGTCCAGCCCCAGCAGGGGGTAGTGGGAGCTGCCCGGAGAACCGCAGAGCAATAGATGACCCCAGAGTAAATAGAGTTACAGTAATCAAGACAGTGTGGTGTTGGCTTTAAGATAGACATGTAGATCAGTAGAATAGAACTAAGAGTCTATAATAAAACCATACATTTATGGTCATCTGATTTTTTTCAGGGGTGCTAATACAAGTCAATGGAAAAATAGTCATGTTTTCAACAAATAATGGTGGAACACTTGATATCCACATGCAAAATAATAAAGTTGAATTCCTACGTACATAATTTTAAAAAAAAGCAAACAAACCTTAAAATGGATCAGAAACCTAAATGTAAGAGCTAAAGTTACAAAACTCTTAGAAGAAAATATAGGATTAAATCTTCACAACTTGGATTAAGCAATGGTTTCTTAAATATGATACCAAAAGCTCAGCGACAGGCCCTGAAAGACAGGTGTGACTCCGTGGGTTGGGCATTGTCTTGTAGAGCAAAAGGCCACTGGTTCAATTCCCAGCCAGGGCACATGCCTGGGTAGTGCGTTCGGGTCCTGGTCAGGGCATGTACAAGAGGCAACTGATTGATATTTCTCTATCACATCGATGTTTCCCTCCCTCACTTTCTTGCTCCCTTCCCCTCTCTCTCTAAAAAAAAAAACAGTGCCAAGAGGAAAAATTGATAAATTGGATTTCATCAAAAAGACAAATGTTGAAGGACATCATCAAGAAAGTGAAAACACAGCTCATAGAATGGGAGAAAATATTCACAAATCATCTCTCTTTTGGGGGGGCTCCACCTGCAGAGCACCTCACTCTCCCGAACCCCCCACCCCCAGCCACCACTCATGAGAATAAGTCTACCAAGACCTGATCTGCTTGGGGAGGAAAGGTGGCCCATCTCTCAAAGGAGAAGGACCAGGAACCTGTTCCTCAATGGGCTTTTACTGGGTTTAATTTGCATAGGAATACAGGGCATATATGTAAAGCTCATCAATTATTGTCAGACAGTAATGATCAAACAATAGATAACATTCAGAGAACTCTGAGGGCTTATTTTTGAGTCAGGGTCAGATAATTAAAGGGCCATAAAACTTTGGGGAACACACTCATTTCTGCTTGGACCCTTATCATTTAAATTGAGGGTATTCTTAGCGAAGCTGGTTTCATAGGATTTTGTGCATTCTTTCTTAGGCCTAAAAGCCTTGGGGAGCCTGCCCCTTCCAGAACAGGGCCGTACCCACCTCCAGCATTGTTTCAGGCTTAAGTCAGGCAGGGTAAGTAAGGCAGCCAAGAGATTAGGAGACTTCTTGCAGACAGAATGAGGACTCGGGCTTTGTCAAAACCAAGGGGCAAGGGTCCATCACCCCCTTTTTCTATAGCCCCCCAAGTCCTTCCCTGAGGGTCCCTTCATGACTGTGCCTGTCTTAGGTCATCCCTCCCTTGAGGAATCTTACCCATCATTGGCTGACCGGTCATCCACTCAGGGCCAAGCAGGGTGGGAAGTAAAGGGGGCAGAGGTGGTGCCCCTGCCAGGGAGATAAGCTTTGCCTCCTTGGTGGCTTAGGGTCCCAAGATCTCTTACTCAGTCTTGGCCATAGGGCGGGTACAGCTTCTGAAACCAGGCAGGGCAGTTCCCAACACTCTGATGAACTGAGTGTGTTCAAATGAAAT
>PVJI01027221.1:0-17981 GCA_004026765.1 Micronycteris hirsuta
AGGCACGCACCAAGGCACATCATAGTTACATTACCCAAGATGAAAGATAAGGAGAGAATCTGAAAAGCAGCAAGAGAAAAGGAGACAGTTTCCTACAAAGGAGTTCCCATAAGACTGTCAGCTGATTTCTCAAAAGAGACCTTGCAGGCAAGAAGGGGCTGCAAAGAAGTATTCAGAGTCATGAAAGGCAAGGACCTACATCCAAGATGACTCTATGCAGCAAAGCTGTCATTTAGAGTGGAAGGGCAGATAAAGTGCTTCCCAGATAAGGTCAAGCTAAAGGTGCTCAACATCTCCAAGCCCTTATGATATGAACTATTACAGGGACTTATCTAAGAAAAAAAGATAAAAAATATAAACAGTAAAATGACAACAAACATAACTATCAACAACCAAACCTAAAAAAAACAAAAACAAACAAACAAAAAAAACACAAGCTAAGCAAACAACTAGAACAGGAACAGAATCACAGAAATGGAGATCACATGGAGGGTTATCAGTGGGGTGGAGGAGGGTGTAGAATGGGAGAAAAAATACAGGGAATAAGAAGCATAAATAGTAGGTTCAAAATAGGCAGGGGGAGGTTAAGAATAGTGCGAGAAATGGAGAAGCCAATGAACTTATATGTATGACACATGTACATGTACGTGTACAACTAAGGTAGGAGAATGGTGGTGGGGGTACAAGGCAGAAGGAAATAAAGGGGAAAATGGTACAACTGCAATAGCATAATCAATAAAATATATTAAAATTTTAAAAAATGAATAAAGAATAAACACCTAGGTATTTGACCCATTAATAGATAGGCAGGCGTGTGAAATGATGTTGTACAAGTATATTCTTTGCAGCTTTGGTTGCAGTTAATAAAACTAGAAAACAACCAAATTATATACCATAAAGGAACTGGTTAAAATTATCAAGGCAGAGATATCATGCATCCATTCAAATATAAAGCAACTCTTTAACTTCCTTTTAAAGAAAATATGCCCTGGCTGGTGTGGTTCAGTGGATTGAACGCCGGCCTGTGAACCAAAGTGCCGCTGTTCGATTCCCAGTCAGGGCATATGCCTGGGTTGTGGGCCAGGTCTCCAGTAGGGGGTGCTCAAGAGGCAACCACACATTGATGTTTCTCTCCCTCTCTTCCCCTCTCTAAAAAGAAATAAAGAGAAAAAATGTACAATTACCATACTTCCTTTCTTAAAAGAATGATTTGTTAAATGAATATTGTATATATTTAAGGTGTAGAACATGATGGGTCGATTTGCATATTGATTTATACTACAAACTAACATATCTCCTCAGTTACCATTTGTGTGTGTGATAAGAGCACCTGTTATCTACTCTGTCGGCAAATTTCCAGTATTTCATGCAGTTTTATTGAGTATGGTTATCAGTTACAATAGATCTGCAGACTTATACGTCCTACACAAGTGCAATTTTGTAATTATTTATGTTCTGATGTGGAATACTTTCTATGACACATTGTTCATTTAAAAAACACTTTGAAGCACAATGTTTGTTATTGGTGCCACTTGTATTAAAAATAACTAGACAGTACTCATTTAGATTTGTATTTCCATAAAATAATTCTGGAAGTATACACAAGAAAAGTAATAAAAGTGGCTGTCTCTAGCACAGAGAAAATGGAGAATGGGGTCAGGAGAGGGAAGAAAACATTTCACTAGATACAATTATGTCCATTTTGAATTTTCTGCCTGTGCATATTATCTACTTAAAATATAATTTTTCAAACTTGGTACATTAAATAATCTACTGCTTCCTACACTTAAAAAATTCAGTGAATTTTCATATCAGGTGTATCCACTCTCATTTTTTACAGAATATCACACTATTGAAAAGATGATACAAACTACATTTTTTTTCACAATGCTGTGAGATGGGTCCAGCTCTAGTTCATTTGTGATATTATCTCTCTTTTATTCTCCCACAATTTCAGAAGATTCATTGATCTTATATTTAACATAAAAGTTTAGATAATTGTCCAAAATTGGTGACATCTTGATTCTTCATGTTTTTCCTTTTTTTAATTTAAAAATCTTTAAATTTTAGATATCAAAATATTGTACTCATTGACAACTTCAACAAGAATTAACAATAACTGAAAAGAAAAAATCAATGTGAAAAGAAAATTAGTAGTGGCAGTTATGTAATTTAAGGATAATGAAGTAGTGACTTGTTTTAAAGCACTGAGTATTTCATAAAGAATGGAAAACAAACCTGCACTTGCTACCATGAGACAGGTCAAACCTGTAGTCAATAAGCACAGTGGAAACATCCTAGGATGTCACAGTAATAGGATATCCATTTAGCTGAGGTCAGCATTACATGTAATGATTTATGTGACAATTTACATCATTACTTTACCACTACTCACAAGTACTATTATATATACTTACTGACATGTAAATATTTCAATATTTTTTTAAAGTATGGTTACCAGTGTGTACTGTCTGTATAGAAACTCCACATTCTTGCCCTTCTACTGAGTCCCCAGGTAAGCACCTCTCAGAGTCTTTGCATAGTCAGACCTGAGAGGACTCTACAGTTATGGCTCTAGCATTCTTAATACTCCCCTACTGGGACATGCAGTCTATTGGCTTCTTCTGTGAATGAATTTTCCTGACTCCCTCACACAAATACTCAGTAATGTACTCAGAATTGTGTGGAAATAGTGTAAACTGAGCTCATGCCCCAATTACACCCTACCCTACAAAGAGCTAAAGCAAATAAATGATAAGGAGGCAGAATATATAGCACTGTGTCAAAAGTTCTGGAGGCCCCAGGACCAGCACTCTTCATTCTCATCTGTGGGATCTTGGGTCAATGTGAAATGATTCCTTTGTTTTCCCAACTGTAAGGTGTGAATGACGATATCTACCTTGCACCACAAGTAATAGAATACATTTTAATGGGTGTAGAAAGAAGAGCACATAACGTGCAGTTAATAGATGCTTTGTAATAATGCATATGCCCGCAATGCAAAGTTCTCAGGGCATTATGAGGCAAAAGCAGTCAGAAAAATGGAATTCCGAGAGGTCTGTGCAAATGGATGGGAAAAAGACCTATCTTTATTTTCACCTACTTCTCACTTAAATTGAGCATGCCCTGAAAGTATGAACCTAGGCAAGAAATCACAGAAATATTAGCATTACATGTGACAATGTCATCAATACAGATTTTCATTTCATGTTAAAGGGATTTATATAAAACATGGAGGGTTATGAACAGGGGAGTGGGAGGGGGAGAGAGGGGGAAAAGGTACAGAGAATGAGTAGTATAAAGTGTAGGTAGAAAACAGACAGGGGGAGGTTTAGAATAGTATAGGAAACGTAGAAGCCAAAGAACTTTTGTATATGACCCATGGACAAGAACTAAATGGGGGGAAATTGGGGGGGGAGTATGAGGGGTGGAGGGGAATAAAGGGGAGGTAATGGGACAATTGTACTAGTTTAATCAATAAAATATATTAAAAAATTAAATGAGCCCTGGCTGGTGTAGCTCAGTGGATTGAGTGCGGGCTGGGAACCAGACGGTCCCGGTTCGATTCCCAGTCAGGGCACATGCCTGGGTTGCAGGCCAGGTTCCCAGTGAGGGCCATGTGAGAGGCAACCATACATTGCTGTTTCTCCCTCTCTTTCTCCCTCCCTTCTCCTCTCTCTAAAAAGTAAATAAATAAAATCTTAAAAAAATAAATAAAAATAAAAAATTAAATGAAAACAAAGATTAAAAAAGAAAATAAATTCTGAGAGCGAAGAAAAAAAAAGATGATCATTTCACATAACACTGTTCCGCATTTCTCAAAGTATTGTATTGTTTACACTCACTACTACTTTGAAATTGTGGTAGTTACGTCAATCACTAGATATTGTTATTTATTGGGTTAATAAGTACATGTTATCAAATCACAATATATTTTTAAACATTTAAAACCATATTTCAGTATAATAAATGTTATAATCATGTACATTTAATTTTATGCATTTGTTAAAAATATTATCTTTTTTAATAATTACTTTATTGTTTTTTGATTACAGTTATTTGCAACGTCTCCCCTCCTCTCCTCCCTTCTCCTCCAACCCCACCTCCCTCTCCAGCCTCCCTCCTCCCCCTTAGTTCTGTCCATGTGTCCTCTACCATGATTCCTGAAAACCCTTCTCCCCATTGTCCCCTCCCCTCTCCCCCCTGGCTATTGTTAGACTGTTCTTAATTTCAATGTCTCTGGTTATGTTTTGCTTGCTTTCTGCTTTTGTTGATTATGATCCAGTTAAAGGTGAGATCATATGGTATTTGTCCCTCACCACCTGGCTTACTTCACTTAGCATAATGCTCTCCAGTTCCATGCATGCTGTTGCAAAGGGTATAAGTTCCTTCTTCCTTTCTGCTGCGTAGAATTCCATTATGTAAATGTACCATAGTTTCTTGATCCACTCATTTGTAGATGGGCACTTAGGTTGTTTCCAGCACTTGGCTATTGTGAATTGTGCTGCTATGAGCATTGGAGTGCATAGGTTCTTTTGAATTGGTTTTTCAGGGTTCTTAGGGTATAATCCCAGTAGTGGAATTGCTGGGTCAAAAGGCAGTTCCATTTTCATTTTTCTGAGGAAGTTCCGTACTGTTTTCCACAGTGGATGCACCAGTCTGCATTCCCACCAACAGTGCAGTAGGGTTCCCTTTTCTCCACATCCCCTCCAACAGTTATCCGTTGCTTTGTTGATGATGGTCATTCTGACTGGTGTGAGGTGATATCTCATTGTGGTTTTAATGTGCATCTCTCTGATGGCTAATGATGTCGAGCATCTTTTCATATGACACTGGGCCCTCTGTATGTCCTTTTTCAATAAGTGTCTGTTCAAAAATATTATTATCTTAAGGGAACCACAGGCTACATCCAGGTGCCAAAGGGACCCAAGGTGCCAAAAATTTGAGAATGCCTGTGCTTGATGTTTTGAAATGGGAATCCATGAGGAAGGGAAGGAATTGGGCTGGCATGCTGCATGTTTTCACATGTTATCATACAGACAAGAACAATACAGAGGCTTCTCTGGCTGAGACACTAGAGCCATGAAGGGTAAAGAGTGAAATTGAGGTTGGGTATATTTGGGGGTGGGGAAAGTTGAAGTAAGTTTGGCATATTTTGTATTTTAAAAAGCCAAGTGGCCAAAGGAGTCACCATGGGCCAGTGAGCTGGCTAGTAGTTGGACACAGGGAAGAAAAAGAGAAGAAGGGATGCAGAAGGGGAAGAGCCAGAGACTGGAGGGCAATGTGGGTCCCAAAGGGCCTGAACCTAGTCCACTGTACTCTCCCTGCAGACCTAGTCAGGGACAGGCAATGGCTGCAAGTCTGCCTGTTGGAGTGCTGGCCACAGAGAAGTGAGGTGATTGAGAAGTGGCCCAGGTTGGGAGAAAGGTGCTGCATAATGTTGCAGGAGACCTGTTTTAAAGGTCCTGAGGCATCAGGAGTGCAGAAGCAGAATTTTTCCAGACTCTTCTTTTTCCTATTCCACTCCACCCACAAACTTGCTGCAGTTAGAAAACCATAAGGTCAGATGGCCTTGACCTATGGTTCTTAATACATTAACCCACAACAGTGATTCTCAAAGTTCAGTCCCCATACCAGAAGCACAAGCATTGAGCACCAGCATTAGCAGGTAAATAGTCACAAACTTGAAGTATTGGTTGGGCCTCACTCTAGTTACACAGCCAGCAAATGACTGAGTCAGCATTTCCATCTAGGTCTACTAATTCAAAACGAGCAGTTCTTTTGTTAGCTGTGGGTCAGCAAATGCCCTTCTCTTACATTTTTTGAAGGTATTTCTCTTTATAAATTAGCCTACAATTCCAAAAGGCTTTTCCTCTGGAACTTCTTTTTCTAATTTAAATATTTTATTGTTTATGCTGCTACATTTGTCCCAATTTTCTCTCATTGCCCCTCTCCACCCAGCCCTCCCCATTTCCATAGTCAATCCCCACACAGTTGTCAATGGGTCATTCATATATGTTCTTTGACTAATCCTTTCACCTTCTTTCAACTAGCCCTCACCTTCCTCCCTCCCTTCTTACAGCTGCCAGTCTGTTCCATGTTTCTATGCCTCTGGTTCTATTCTGTTCATTAGCCTATTTTGTTCATTAGATTCCAGTTATGAGATCATATGGCATTTGCCTTTCACCGACTGGCTTTTTTCACTTAGCATAATAGTCTCCAGTTCCATCCATGCTGTTTCAAAAGATAAGAATTCCTTTTTTCACTGCTGTGTAGTATTCCATTGGGTAAATGTACCACGGTTTTGGGATCCAGTCATGTACTGACAGGCAGTTAGGCTGTTTCCAAATCTTGGCTCTTGTAAATGGCACTGCTATGAATATAGGGGTGCATAAGTTCTTTTGAATTGGTGTTTTGGGATTCTTAGGGTATATTCCCAGCAGTGGAATCACTGGGTCAAAAGGTAGTTCCATTTTTAATTTTTTGAGGAAATTCCATAGTTTTCCATAGTGGCTGACCAGTCTGCATTCCAATCAACAGTGCGCTCAGGCACTTCTATATGATTGAGAGTTGGACATGTTTTCTAGCAACACTTCCATGGGACATCTTTCTTTGTGGGTGGTCTCTTCATGCAAAGCATCTTTTTGTTGAAAAATGGGTCAGGGTTAGGAGAGGGTGAGGGTCTGGGGTAGGGTCCAAACTGAGGGAATCAACAGAACCCTCCTTAAGGAGGTTGGGTCCAGCAGGGTCCTGCCTGTGTAGTGCTGCTGTACTCTGAGGGACCACCTCCAGATCTGGGGGATCAGAGAAGACCTCCTGGAGGAGGTAGCACTTGAGTTGGGTATAAAGCAGGGGGAAACCAAGAGGGAGACCAGATCCTTGGAGATTGGTCCAGACTGAAGACAACTCTGGGGATGCAGTTGGAGCAGGACCTGTTGGGTGACTTCCAAGTCATCATGGGATCCTGAGGACCTGTTTCCTCTTCCTGTTGTAGCCCTGAGAGCTCTGCTATCAAGAGGTGAATTGAAATCACAAGGTTTGACTTGGATGGAGTAGGCCACAACGTGGGGGCGATGACTGGCTCTTTTTCAGGTAGGGGTGGCACTCCCTACCTGAGAGGGACTCCCAGGGCCACTGAGTTTTCCTTACCCCACTCCAGATTTCTGCCAAAGGACAGCCATTCAAAACAAAGGGTAATTCAGATAGAGGAAAGGAAGCCAGGGATGTAGAAGTGACTGCCCTTCTGGCTACCAGATGTCTTCATTTTCCCCTGTGTCACCTACCCACTCAGCAGAAGGGTATTCCATTTCTTCCTTTGACCCTGCCTTCCCTCAAAGTCCTCCTGAGCTCCCATTGGTGACTCCATTCCTCCTTCTCTCACTCACCGCCACTTTGTGTGTGTGCTCCTCTATTCTCTGGTGTGATTTTTCTAAATCCCACATCTAAATCACTAATAGTTATACAGGTCCATGTTTTATGGTGCTGGAAAACCCTGCTGTCCTTGTTACAATTATTATTTTACCAAAAGTCCTTTGAAAACTCCAGAGGAAGAAAATTAATGTGTCAAAAGGCACTGCAGTTTGATCACATCGTTCCATCTTTGGAGGCTCTTTCTCAAGGCTCCTGTACTGAAAGCTTACCTGCATCCAGAGAAACTAAAAATTCAACCCTGAAAACAGTAAGCCTTCCTTCTCTGTTATGAGGTTGTGGCAGTTAGAACCATGAGAGTGGCAGTGGCCTTTCCAGTCAACTACATGACCCTTGGCTCATTTAGGGGCCAGCTATTTGTGAACTAGAAACTTCATTAGGATTCCAACCAAGTTGCCATGAGTTTATGGTAAGAATGCTTAACAGGTCAAACCAGCTCTTTTCTGACTTGAGGAAACTGAGTTCTAAAGATGATGTGTAGCTTGCTTGAAGTTACAAACACAGCTACTAGTGATTTTTTTTAAATATGAGAATTGCTCTCACCTCCCAGGCAAATGTTCCTGAAAACACATTCCTCTGAAGGAATTATTAGAACCTCTCAACCTATAGCCACTCTGGGATATGGGTCAGTTACAGTGTTTCTTCCTTCCAAGATAATGTTGATCTATGCTTACTCTGAAAATTCATATAGATTGACTCTTTGACCTCCTAAAATCACTGACATCCATTGTAGGGAGGCACCTACAAGATGCCACTCTCAGGCCTGAGAAAAGTGAATCCTAATCCTGAGGTTTAGAAACACGGTGCATAACTGTCCTGGAAAGATTAAATGTAGCATTCTCAATGATAAGCAGAAATACTCTTGGGATTGGACATGGAGGACAAGTCTTGGAAGTAGCAGTTTTATTACTGGGGAGAGACCTGAGTCAGGGCTTCCCCTACCTCCAAGCCTGTTCCTAGGTTCTTGTCTCTCACAAGAGACAAATTCAAATGAGAGACAAACACATATAATGCAAATGAGATAGCAAGTTTATTTATGAAATACATACAAACACAAAGCTGCAAGCAGGCATCTGGCTAGTCTGAATGCCCCTCATATAGAGGAAATAAAGTTGTTATTAAGTTTATTTCATACATGTGAGCCAAGGCTAAAAGTGGACACTCAGCTAGTGAGTGTACCAACTATTGGGGTCCAGGGGTTATACATCTTAGCTTCTAGATCCCCCTTCCTTCTTCCCTTTCTAAACCTTGGGAATAATGCACCGCCACAAAGCCTTTCTTTCTCAGCTAGTAAAGGCTCTTTGTCTTAGTGAAATTGCTACAGAGGCTCCTTTTCCCAGCAATCTCAAGGACTCCCCTCCTCCTGTGCTATCCCTGCTTGTGACATTCCGAACACCTGGCAATCTTATCCAGCCAGGCTCAGGACTGCTGATTCAACGGGGGAGACATGTCTCCCTCCTCCTCCCTGACTTCGTTTACTACCTATCATATCTAACAGTTTCATGGGGGTGGTGTCCTTGGATTTGTTCAAAGGAAAAATCTGAGCTATGAGCTCCTGGAGGCTACCAAATGTTTTACTCTGCATTTATCACAGCACAATCTAGCACAGTAGTACAGTTAAAGGATCCACGTACATTTGTGGATTGCATGCTCAGGTACATGAACTGCTTAGCAGGGATAATCCAGTGAACGGAGCAATAACTTTGAGAGAGTTTCAAAAGAAGTGTTCCTTTTTGCTATCCTTTTAAGTATCAGGCATTATGCTATAGGCTGATTATAAGGCGGGGACTGAAAAAGAGATATAAAGTAAAGTTTTTCATAAAGATCCTTTAGTTTATAATATGGTGATTTAGTGTTCATAACCGATTAGGATTATTATTTCCATTTTTGTTTAACAAATGATACAACTAAGGCTCAGAGAGGCTAGGTGTTTTATCTGAGCTCACACAGCTAGCAAGTGCCTGGGTCTCTCCCGAAGTCCTTGTTTATTCTTCCTTTCCTCACACTCCAGAATAACATTCCTCTCTCCACTTAACTCCTAGATATTCGACTCTGATGGTTCCCTGAAGGATTCCTGCCAGGCAGTTGCCATCTCTGTACCCCTCCCCCTCCCCACCCCACCCTCCGGAAAGAATCTTTTTTTCTGCGGAGCGCCGGCCTGTAGCCAGGTGAGGCCAGAACCTCCATTTCAGAAGCTTCCTCTAGAATCCGTCGCTGTGGTTACTTCCAGTAGAATGTTTCAGGAAGAGGTTTGTCTGCGCGGGACAGCAGCGCCATTCATCACTACCGCAGAGCAGAATCCGGGGCTGGGGGCCGCACGTTGAGAGGGGAGGGGCCAGGGGGCGGCCCCCTTGTGACCAGCCCTGAGGAGAGGTCAGGAGAGAAGGCTGGCTGAGGAGCGCCTGGACAGCAGCAGCTGCTGACGTTGTGAATCACGCGCCTGGGGCCCAAGGTAACCCAGACCTTTAAACGAACGGTGGGGCTGGGGGCTCTGCGGGGGCGGGGGCTGGAAGGGGCAGGGACTTTATGAGGCTTAAACACTGAAGATGGGGGCGGCAAACGTGTGAAAGGCGTGTGAAGCATTCCGAATTCTCGGAGAAGTCACAGGGAATGAGGGTGCTGAAGCAAGAAGCGAGGTGTGAGAGGGAACACAAGCGCGAAGGAGCGTGAGAGGGCGCAAGAGTGTGGCTGACCAAAAGACCGCTTGGAGGTGGGGGGTAGAAGGTGGATCACAGCCCTAGAAGCATAGGTAAGGTGGGAGCGGGGTGCCATTTTCTTTCCCGAGTCCATTTTCCATAGGTGGCCCCCCTTTCAGCCATTTTTAAGGTAAAATGTTGACCCAAGTGTTTTAGGATATAAGGAATTAATGTCAGAGGAAGCTGTACCAAAGTGAGGCTGCTAAAGGCTCAGGAAAGGCAGTCAGAGGGTGGCGCCTTTTTTAAAGATTCCATCTCTTTCCACCCTAAAGCTCAGGCCGTACCCCCCGCCCCCACCTTTTCCACCTCCTTCTGTCCCCCCATCCCGCGACCCCGCACCATCCCCCTCCGCCCCGGGCACCGTCCGAACGCCTTAAAGCAGGTAACCACCTCCATCTGTCTTCACATAGCTTGGGAACCTCTGAATACAGGGGGTGGAGTCTGCCGCGTCCGCGGCTGAGCTCGAGGGCCCGTGGGAGGGTCCCGGGACGCTAATGGCCCTCCGCGGCTATGAAGCTAGCCAGATCATTCACCGCAATCCGTCTCATTCCATCTACAGTCGCAGCTTGATTCCAGACGCCTTTCTCTGCCTGGCGGTGAGCTGATGGCCCAAATTCGAGAAGCTTCGTTGCCCTCCGCCTCTTTGGTCTGCTGGAGCTCGTGAGGTGGGGGAGGAGCCTTGCCCGAGGAGGCGTCTGAGAAGGCGGGGGAGATGGAGGACGAGGAGGCGGCAGAGGGGGCGACGAAGGCTTGTGCAGGCCAGGAAACTGAGGAGATGAAGCTGGAACCTTTACAAGAGCGTAAGCCCGAGCCGGAGGAGAACTTGACGTGGAGCAACAACTGCGGCGATGAGAAGGTGCTCCCTTCAACGCCCCCTCGCTGGCACAGCAACTCCTTGTCCCTTGGCCCACGCCGCAAGCCCCGCCCTCGGCCCCAGGTCCGGGCCCGCTCCCGTGGCCCGCCGGGGACTTCAGCCCCACCCCCGACCCCTCCCCATCCTCCCCCTCTGCCGCCTAGGCTCCGGCCCTGGCGCAGACCTCTGCGTAGATCTCGGCAGGCCCCCAGGCCCCCGACGCGGCAAAGCTGTTTTGGTGACTTAGGCAGCTCTGGGGATCGAGGTGGCTTTGGGGACTGGCTGCTAGAGGTGGAGTTTGATCAGGGTCCACCAGGCTGCTGTCATGTGGAGAGTTTTAAAGTAGTGAAGAACTGGCAGAAGAACCTTCGACTGATCTACCAGCGTTTCGTCTGGAGTGGGACCCCGGAGACTAGGAAGCGTAAGGCAAAGTCGTGCATCTGTCATGTATGTAGTACCCATATGAACAGACTCCACTCTTGTCTCTCCTGTGTGTTTTTTGGCTGCTTTACTGAAAAGCATATTCATAAACATGCAGAAACAAAACAGCACAATTTAGCTGTAGACCTCTATCATGGGGTTATATATTGCTTTATGTGTAAGGATTATGTATATGACAAAGACATAGAACAGATTGCCAAAGAAACAAAAGAGAAAATTTTGAACTTACTAATTTCCACCTCAACAGATGTTTCTCAACAACAGTGTATGGAATCAGGTGTTGAAGAGAAGCAGTCAACCTGTGAGTTAAAGGAGCAGGAGCCAAAATTGGTGAAGCCCAAGAAAAAGAGGAGAAAAAAGTCAGTCTATACCGTAGGCCTGAGAGGGCTAATCAATCTTGGGAACACCTGCTTTATGAATTGTATTGTCCAGGCACTTACCCATATTCCTCTACTGAAAGAGTTCTTTCTCTCTGACAAGCACAAATGTATAATGACGAGCCCCAGCTTGTGTCTTGTTTGTGAAATGTCTTCGCTTTTTCATGCAATGTACTCTGGGAGCCGTACTCCTCACATTCCCTATAAGTTACTGCATCTGATATGGATCCATGCAGAACACTTAGCAGGGTACAGGCAGCAGGATGCCCATGAGTTCCTTATTGCAATATTAGATGTGCTGCATAGACATAGCAAAGATGATAGTGTTGGGCAGGAAGCCAGTAACCCCAACTGCTGTAACTGCATTATAGATCAAATTTTTACAGGTGGCTTGCAGTCAGATGTCACCTGTCAGGCTTGCCATAGCGTCTCCACCACAATAGATCCATGCTGGGACATCAGTTTGGACTTGCCTGGCTCTTGTGCCACATTCAGTTCCCAGAGTCCAGAGAGAGCTGACAGCACAGTGAGTAGGAATGACCACATACCAGGAATCCCCTCACTAACAGACTGTCTACAGTGGTTTACAAGGCCAGAACACCTAGGAAGCAGTGCCAAAATCAAATGTAGTAGTTGCCAAAGCTACCAGGAATCTACCAAACAGCTCACAATGAAGAAATTACCCATTGTGGCCTGTTTTCATCTAAAGCGGTTTGAACATTTAGGCAAACAAAGACGAAAGATTAATACTTTTATCTCTTTTCCCTTGGAGCTGGACATGACTCCATTTTTGGCCTCCACTAAAGAGAGCAGAATGAAAGATGGCCAACCACCAACAGATTGTGCACCTAACGAGAATAAGTATTCCTTATTTGCAGTTATTAATCACCATGGAACTTTGGAAAGTGGACACTACACCAGTTTTATCCGGCAACAAAAGGACCAGTGGTTCAGCTGTGATGATGCAGTCATCACCAAGGCTACCATTGAGGACTTACTCTACAGTGAAGGATATTTACTGTTCTATCACAAACAGGGTCTAGAGAAAGACTAGTCTTATCAGACCACTTATCAGAACAAAGAAAGAGAAATAAATAGGCAAGGATCCTGCCATGAAACAAACCTGCCTACCTATACAACAATGAGCACCTCTTGAAATATCACAAAAACCTCCTGAAATGGACAATGACAACAGCACCTATATTACAGTTAGTACCTTGATATAAAGAACATATTTTACCATCGCCTGTGGGAAAAATGAATACTAGCTAGTGACCATTCAGCCTTAAATGGGAGGAGGGAGGAGGGAGGGATGGTCGAAAATGGTCACATATAGCATAACTAAAATGTTTTAGTGGGGAGATTGTGAATAGAGATGTTCTGGCGGTACTATATGTCATTTGTTCTACAAAATATTGTGGGAAGTTGGGGTATTCATCAGCAAAAAGCTTCATAATTGGTGTTCCAGCTGTTGCTGACCAAATAGTTTGGGGGAAAAAAGATAGTATTTTGAAAGAAAATTTTAAAAGCTTTAAAAGGAAAACTTTTAACATTTTTTATTTTAAAACAATGTTTTTAAATGTTGAAAATTTTTAAGTTAGATATTTTTAAATGTTTTACAATTGAAGTTTTTTAAATTTAAAACTTCAAAATTATTAAAACAAGGCTTAAAACATTTTAGAAATTCTTAGTTCTAAAGGTAAAATGAATAAAACAAGGAAAAAGATTAAAAATGAAAGTTTACTAAAAAATTAGAGAAAAATTCAGCTTTAAAATTCAAAAGTTATAAAAGAAGAAAACTCTTAAAAGTTTAAATGAAATAAAATGTTAATGTAAATATTAAAATTAGAGCATAAAATATGTGTTGAAAATCAAAGGTTAGCAAAATCCATGAAAGTTTATTAAGAAATAAATTTTCAAAAAAATATAGAATGGAATAAAAATTCAAATTTAAGTTTAGAGAAAAGTTTTAAAAGGGATGTTTAAAACAATTCAAGACAAAAATACAAAATTTATTTAAAAATTTAAAATGTAAAAAAATCTAAAAAGGATTATTAGAGAAGAGGATTTAAAAATATATAAAGAACTTTAGACAATTTGAATTTGAGAGATTTAAATAAAAACCTTAATATTTAAAAAGGATAAAAATTTAAAACCATTAAAAATAACATTTAAATAAAATCAAATGAAAAAGTTAAATATATTTAAATAGAAAAATGCTAAAATTAAAAAGCTTAAAAGGTTTTTTTTCTTTTAACTTAAGCATATGAAAATACATACGGGTATGAAAGAAATAAATGGAGGAGACAGGAATAATAAGACAAAGGTGTTTGTAAATATATATATTTTTGAGTTTTATGTTACACATAAACAGAATTTTGTAAAAAATGGACATTATAGTAACCATCTTTTTACAGTTAAGTTGTGAGTTCACTGCAAGGCCTCAACCCTAGTCCACCTTCCTCTTTTAGGTTCCATACCCCATCTGATTTCCTGAAGGAAGTAGAGCTATTTCTTAGGCAGAATCAACAACATCTGAGAAAGATTAATATAGTAGGGACTCTCTCCCATTTAGAACTGCGTTCATACACATTATTCCCTTCTGAAGAGGGGCTTTTGACAATTTAGTGGCTTAGGGATATTAAATCACAACTGTGAAGCTCTAGCCTTGGTGTTTGAGCCCAGTGGCCTGATTGAGGAAGTGGCAGGGTTCCATATCTTAGGACCTCCCACCCTCCTTTCCCTTTCCATGGAGAAACAAGACCTTTATGTTCCCACAGTAGAGCTATGGGTTTGTGCTTGAGTATTCTACTCATTCCTCACTCTCTCTTTTCCCCCTTATTCCATCATTCATGCCTGGTTCCCTGAGCCCCTCATTTACCTGACCTTACCTACATCTCTTGAGTCCCAGCCTGTAGGACTCCTTCACTGTTTACTTGGTGACTTCTATTCCTCCTTCAAGATTCAACTCATAAGTGACTTCTTTGGAGTTTTCCGTGAATTCTGTAAGCAGGTATTAATTGGAAAATTGTTTCTCCCTCACCTGTGTATCCCTCTCACAGTGCCTCCAAAGTACTTTGTTTGTGAGTACCTCAGTGATAGTACTTATTCTACTGTGATTCTACTGCAGCTTTGTGATTGTCTGCCCCTCTGCACCAAGCATTCTGAGAACAGGGGCCAAGCCTTATTAATTTCTGTGTTAATAAATTGTTGTTGAATATGGAGACGAGTTCAGTTATTTGCGCTATTCACATGCTCAGTAATGTGTTCTCACTCATTTATCCATCAAGCCTTCAAGTGCCCTGCAATGCACCTTAAATGCCCAGTGCTCTAATACAGTGTGATCAGTGTTGTATTTTCCTCAAAGACTGTATGAAATACTACTCAGCTTCAGGGAATGGCTTAAGAGAGGAGGTGCTGAGCAAGGAAATAACCATGTTGTATGTTGGGAGTGTCAGGTACAGCTCAAGGAAGAGAGCACAGGCCTAAAAGTTGGTAGTTGTGAGAGATTGGGAGGAGAGAGGGAGCAGCAGCTGAAACACAAAGCTGGGCTCTTTAGTGCATGTGTGGCAACACTGCCCCTCACCACAGTGTCTTTTGTAACTGTATCACACCTCTCCATGATGTGCCACATTAGTTTCCCTTCCCAGGAGAGCATGCCTCACCATTTCACAGTGTTTTATACCACACAGCACAGCATGACTCTATACAACAGAGGAGTGATGTGCAGTGGCTGTGTTTTTAGGAGACCTGTAATTTGCTTAGCACTGTAATCCTCCTTTGTAGTTCCAGTGGGACTATCAATCACATTGCCTTGCTCCTCATACCCCTCCCAAGAGTCGATCATATCACTCATACTAGGCCAGATTAGAGTTCTCAATTCCCTACTCCTCTACCCACATGTCTCCCACAAGAATGATTCTTCTGAGGATGGCCATAGGACCCAACAGAGTCCTGTGCAATCAGAGTCCATTGCTAAATTGGATATGTATAGACACTGGGAGAAAGAAGTGTATTGCTCCCTACCTCTGCCCCCCACTCCCCACCCCATACTGGAGTCTCTAGGCTCAGATTGCATGAATCTGGGACTCTGAGAGGTCAATATCCATTCCAAGAGGAGAAAAGTAGAATTGGATGGAGAGAAAGTCTGGAGAGCATCATTTGAACCTTGTGGATCTAGCTGTTCCTGAAGCCCCAAAGTTCTCTGTTATGTGAGCCAATAAAGCCCTTTGGCTTAAGTTAGAGTTGGGATCCTCTCACTTACAGCCAAGGGTTTTGAACATACTAGCTAAGGTATACGGTTATTTGGGTGCCTCCTGTTTTTAAGGCTACAAAAGTAGAGAAGGTAAGGAAGAATGACCTCAGACTCCACATAAGATTGACAAAACAGAGCAGGTCCACACATGTCTTTAAGAAGTAGGTGTTACCTCAGCCACTGACCTGTGCTAGGTTTCAAACCTTATAGCAATGATGTAGTTATTCCCAACTAAAGAGAGAAAAGTGCAATAATGTTTCAAGAGTACCAAGGCACTGCGGTAACTGCTTTACCTTTTCTACCTCACTGAGTCCATATAACAATCCTGAGAGATAATCATGACTGAACATGCTTCACAGATTGGGAAAAGGAAACAGAATGAAAAAGTAATTTGCTTCAGTTCACTGTAGTATTTTTAGTAGTGGAACAAGTATTCAAACCCCAGTCCTCAGAGCCCATGAAGGTTTCATTACAATCCAGTAGAGATAATACAATTTTTTTTTTTGCTTTTCCTTATGTTGCTAGGGAAGAGCATATACCGGAAGGGTGCAGAAAGAAGACAGCTTTTGACAAATCTGGATGCAGATAACCTGAAATGAGATATCTATGAACTGGTAACAAAATTGCCCATGCTACAGGTGAATGTGCCTCTATGCCAGTGGCTAATTTCGATAGTCACATCAGGCTAAAAGACTTTCCTAAGCATACACAGGATCGGTGAGGCCAAAATCCTTCTCCATTACTAGACAGTATCACTCAATGCCTTATATTTGGCAGAGCACCAAGACCTGGCTGTAAGATATCACCTTCTTACTGTCTGTGAAACCATCACTTCTCTTGTTACACCAGGTTTCCTTTCTTGCTTCAGTACTATGGCTGGTACTTTGGGTGTCACTTTCACCACTCACATTCCATCCGGTCTTCCAAGAGTGCCAACAACAGCAGCCCCTCGACCACAGATCCATCCCACCTGCCTGTTGGGAAGGAGCTTGTCTATTAGGATGTGGTTCCTAGGTGATTCAATGTTGATTGACAATGTCCAACTTCTGTTGTTTCTGCACTACTTTTAGTTCCTTAATCTTGATTCCCTGGCAAACACACTAGTACCCACTATGGGCCAGGGTTGGAACTATGTGTCTGTAAATCTCTCAGGCCTACCACAGTATATGGTAGGTACTTAATGTGCTGCTGAATGAATGCATGAATGAATAAATAAAAATAAATATCATCCTACCCCCAGCTTCAGAAGTTGACTTCATTTCCATTTCCTTAAAGTCAAAATATGCATAAGAATGCCTGACTTACCCCCACCACTTGTATTAACATACTTATGTCCCTATCTATCCAACACACTTTCACTGTGATTTCAGAGGAAAAAGAATCCTACAACTTATCATGTACTTATATTTTCTTTTATTTTTCACAGCGAGAATATATTTTATTACCCATGTATTTGTGAATGGGTTTTGGGTTTTTTTTTTAACCATTTTTTTAAGATTTTATTTATTTATTTTTGGAGAGAGGAGAAGGGAGGGAGAAACAGCAATGTATGGTTGCCTCTCACATGGCCCTCACTGGGGACCTGGCATGCAACCCAGGCATGTGCCCCGACTGGGAATCGAACCGGGACCCTCTGGTTCCCAGCCCACGCTCAATCCACTGAGCTACACCAGCCAGGTGGGTTTTGGGTTTTTTAACCTAGCAATTAAAACCTTGTAAATTTGTATTATCAAAAAAAAAATTAATGAAGATGGGTTAGCTACTCATTGCTAATAAATTTGATCATTCATTTATAGAACAAATGATCACCAGTCACAGAGCACTCTGTAATTATGACTTCACTGAGCCACAAGCCACCTGGACAAGGAAGGAACACAGCACCCCCGAGGGCTTAATGAACCCTCCTGGGATAGGGGAAGGAGAAACCAGCC
>PVJI01027222.1:0-17982 GCA_004026765.1 Micronycteris hirsuta
TGATCTGGGTGTTCTAGGAAGGTCCTTTCTGGGTTATGTGGGTCTTCCTGTTGTAATTGACTATTGATTGCCATTGACCAATTTTTGTATGGGATCAACCCTCAGTGAAATCTGTGCTTAGAAGGAAATTCATAGCACTACAGGCCTATCTCAAGAGGTAAGAAAAATCTCAAACAAAATTCTAAGTTTACACTTAAAGGAGCTGGAAAAAGATCACTTTTTGGTCTTTTGGCTAAGATCAAGTGTAGTAACTGATCTTATCAGGAACTGGAAAAAGAACAACAAACAAAGCCCAAAGTAAGTAGAGGGAAGAAAATAATAAAGATCAGTGCAGAAATAAATGAAATAGTCTAAAAACACAATACAAAAGATCAATGAAAACAAGAGCTGGTTCTTTGAAAAGATAAGCAGAACTGATGAACCTTTAACCAGATTCAACAAGAACAGAGAGGACCCAAATAAATAAAATCAGAAATGAAATAGGAGACGAACCACTGACACCACGGAAATACAAAGGATTGTTAGAATATGTTATGAACAACAATATGCTAACAAATTGGGCAATTTGGAAGAAATGGATAAATTCCTAGAAATATACAATCTTCCAAACTGAATCAGGAAGAATCAGTGAATCTGAATATACATATTACAACTAATGAAACTGAAGCAGTTATAAAAAAAAGAAATCTCACAACGAACAAATATTCTGGACAAAATGGTTTCACAGGTGAATTTAACTAAACATTCAAAAAAGAACCAACATCTATTCTTCTCAAATGATTCCATAATATTTAAGAGGAGGGAAGTCTCCCTAGCTCATTTTACAAGCCTAGAATTATCCTAATACCAAAACCAGATAAAGAAACTACATAGAAAGAAAATTATAGGCCAATATTCCCAATGAAAATAGATACTAAAATTCTCAACAAATATTAGCAAACTGGATCCAGCAATATATTAAAAGATCATACATCACGATCAAGTGGGATTTATTTCAGGGATGCAAAGATAGTACAGTATCCACAAATCAATAATTTTATACATCACATAACGAAAATGCAAGATAAAAACCACATGATCATATCAATACATGCAGAAAAATCATTGACAAAATCCAGCACCCATTTATGATGAAAACTCTCAGCAATGTGAGAATATAGAGAACATACCTCACCCTAATAAAAAGGAAAGGAAACCATCAGCGAAATGAAAAGAGAACCCACTGAGTGAGAGAACATATTTGCTGATATATCTGATAATGGCTTAATACTCAAATTTTATAAGGAACTCATAAAACTCAACACCCAAAAAACCAAACAACCCAATTAAGAAAGGGCAAAGGACCTGAATAGACACTTCTCCATAGAGCACATACAGATGGCCAATAGACATATGAAAAGATGCTCAATATCACTAATCATCAGAGAAATGCAAATTAAAACCACAATGAGATATCACCTCACACCCGTCAGAATGGCTGTCAACAATAAATTAACAAATGTTGGTGAGGTTGTGGGGAAAAGGGAACCCTAGTGCACTGTTGATGGGAATGCAGATTGGTGCAGCCACTGAGGAAAGCAGAATGGGGTTACCTCAAGTTACTAAAAATGAAACTGCCTTATGACCCAGCTAATACACTTTTGGGAATATATCCAAAGAAACCCAAAACACTAATTTGGAAGAATGTGTGCACCCTTATGTTCATTACACGTTATTTACAACAGCCAAGATTTGGAGCAGACACAGCTCCCATCAGTATATCAGTGGATAAACAGATGTGGTACATTACTGTGGTACAGTAGTATACAACGGAATACTACTCAGCTGTAAAATAAGAAGGAAATCTTACCTTTTGCGACAGCATGGGTGGACCTAGAAAGTATTATGCTAAGTGAAATAAGCCAGATAAAGACAAGTACTATATAATTTCACGTATATGTGGAAGCTAATGAACAAAATAAACTAACAAAATAGAAACAGGTTCATGGGTACAGAGAACAGAGTCTTAGCTGTCAGAGAGGAATAGGGTTTGCATCTGGGTACAAAAGGTGAAGAATTTCAGCAAAGAAAAAACTCATAGATACAGACAACAGTCTGGTGATTAAAGAGGAAAAGAGTAGTGGTGGGGGAGGTAGAAGAGGGTCGAGGAGGGATAAATAGTTATGAAAGGAGACTTGGGGTGGTAAACACAATACTATATACAGATGATTTATTATAGAATTGTATGCCTGAAACCTATGTAATTTTATTAACCAGTGTTACCTCAATAATTTCAATGAACAAGCAAAAGGAAACAAAATTTTAAAAAATGAATAAACTGTACTAATTTTGTACTCAACATGATTATGGACGTGAATAGATTTAGATAAAAACTACAAAGGTGGTGTGGACATGCCTCAAGTTTGAGAAACATTATACTAGATCAGTTTCTGGCAAATGACGGACCTTAGACTAAATTCAGCTTACCACCTGCTTTTGTAAATAACATATTTTTGGAACACAGCCACACCTTATGGTTTATTATTGCTTATGTCTGTCTTCTCTTGCACTGGCAGAGTTGAGTAATTGAAGCAGAGGTGGTGGTCCCCAAAGCCTAAAATATTTATTTCCAGCCTTTGACAAATAATTTGCTGACCCCTCTACCAGGCTATACTATTAGAGCATTTAAAAAAAAAACTTAACAATCAGTATAATCATGACTTTTTAAGGCAAAGGTGTATTTAACAGCCAAGCTTGTCCTTTTCCTGCATTGTCCCTTTTCTATATTCAAGGCAGTTGAGTGCCCTTCTGCAGATGCGGAGCATTCCAGGACACCTAAGCCTCCAGGCCATGCGAGACACTGGGCTATTATGAGAGGTTCTTTGTTTACTGTTTGACAGGATGAATTCTATCTTCCCCTCAAATTCCGTTTGATCAGAAACACTGTGGCATAAGAAAGGAGCAGATGAATTACTCAGGCCCTGAAGCTGCACTAAAGCTTAGAGTAAAATTTGTACTTCAAAGGATCCTGGTAAAGGAGGGAAGGTCAATGGCTTTGACCTCCTAATGGGGATGAGGTAAGGGTACTCAGTTTGAGGCAACTGGAAATCATCATTTCTAAATGAGCATTCGCAGGCCAGTGAGGGGACTGTTTCATGCAGTGGTCAAAGTTCTGCCACACTCTGGCTTCGTTTTCCTCTTTGGCTTGAATATATTCTGATTAAGTCTTCCATAGTCAGTGTTTTTGCAAGAGCACGTTGCTCTTGATTACCTGTGTATCCTTTGTATCCCACCTGTGGTAGGTGAACTATGCATTAGTGCTGGCTTACATTATGAGCCCTTGTATGTCCCATAGATTGTTGCCAGTGTTTGACATTTATTATCTCACTTCATCCCTACATTGATCCTGCGAGGTAAGTCCTATTACCCCTATTTGATAAAGTAGGGCATAGAAGCACAGAGAAATTTAGTGACCTCCCCCAAACCACACAGCTGGTACTTGGCAGAGCGCAGATTTCAACCCAGAATTTGACACTACCCTAGCCTGCCTCTGTTCTGACCTGGACACCCTGCTGAAGACACAGTGTCCTTAATGTCACACACCCTGCTCAGGGGGTGGAGTCCCCTTTGAAGAGGGTAAATGGTCTTAGTGTCAATCCCTGAGGAAGAGACAAAGGTTTAAGCAGGAAAATGGGACTAGGAAGGCTGGTCTTAGGTTGGAGGAGGAATTCTTGCTTCCATACTTGATCTTTTTCCCTTAAGACTAGCTACAGTCAGCCTGTCTCTGTGGAAACAAGTCCTTGAAGACCAAGAGGAAGTAATACCTTGCATCTCAAATTGGAGGGTTTTAAGTTACTTTGTGAATTTTTTTGTGAATTTTTTACAAAGTCTTGTTTAAATGTCTGTACTTCATTTCACTTGTGTTAAGAGGAGAAACCACGGTTTATATGAAACCAGAGAGAATGGTGCACACTGACTGTGAGGATAACATTGTTAGCATAGATAGCTAGATACTAATAAAGGAAGAGAACAAAGGAAATCAGCTATTATTAAGCATAGTCAACTAGGGAGCATAAACCTGGTTGCTTCCCGAGGAAGTTACAGCTGTACATACTCCTCAGAAAGCCACCCATCAGTCCTCCAGATCACTGAGGGAAGGGACAGAACAATAAAGGGGGAGGTAAGGAGAGGCACAATAGGAGCCAAAATGGCAACCATCAAGGCCAGTCAGTCTAGCGTGGAAAAGAGATTGGATTGGATAAGAGATACAACCTTAGAGGATCTAGGGAGTGAATTGTTTGGGGGGTGGATCTATCAGAAGCCCATAGAAACTTGGGAAGTTGATTGGTTAGTTTGAAAAGTGCACCTGGTCCTTTCCAAGCCTGAGATAATACAATCAGCTTACAAAGACAAAGTCTCTTTTCTCTCATTGGGTAAGGAGTACTTACCCTGTTCACTTCTGCATTCTCTCTCCATAGCAGCCATGTGGGACTAGCAGCCACCTGTGGTCCTGGAGGCCTGCAAACTCCGAATGTGGGCCCCGGCTGAGCTGCAGCCTGTAAAACAAGATAAGCTGGCTGGATTGTACAAAAGGATGCACTGGACTAGCCTTGGCATGGCACAAAATGTCTGGACACTGGCCTTATTTCTGGGCCTGTTGAAGATAAAATTGGGCTTTCTCATGGTGGGGCAGACAGAGATGGGACACTGGAAACTCAGTGGAATTCCTTTGATTTTGCATCTGGTGATGCAAATAAATCTTATCACCAGATCTCTTCCTTTGTGGGTCTTCTGGAATTCTTTCCTCACAACACCACAAGGACCCCACTTTCACCAGCAACATCATCACAATAACAAGTAGAGCACCCTATGGTGGAATGTGACTTTCCATAGACAAGTTGAAGTACAGAGCAGAAGCTTCTCCCATGAAGAACTCATCTCAATTGCTTGCATTGCATAACTTGCATTTCATTGCATTAGAGAATCCTCTTGCAATTGTGCAAAGCTCTAAGATACAAAGTTATGATGTGGTTCTCATTTTGGGGTATGTTTCTGTCTGCTAGAGAAACAAACATATATATATATATATGAATACACTCATATGTAAGTGTTTATATGTTAATATAATATATACAGTATATATAGTAACCATAATAAAATGGGATAAATTTCATAACAGCAGTATAAGCAAAGTGTATGTTCATTAGGTTTCTATCAGTTGTGCTTGAGTAAGAGTATCTTTTGTATTAAAAAAACCAGCCCTGGAGTTTTTTGAGGACATATTGGAGAGGGAGATGGACAGGATGTTCTAGTAGAGCCAAGGACAGGCTGTTGCGAAGCTGCACAAATGAGGAACGGGGTGAACACAGTGCTGGACCTGCTGCTGGCCCTGTGTGGGGAAGTCAGGGAAGACGAGACTCGTTGGTCACCCATTTGGCAACCTGAAGATCAATTTCCATGAGAGGCTGAGATAAAATCTAGTGAGAATGCCTTCATGAGAGAATGAGTAGTGAGAAAGTAGAGACTGAAAGTATGGAATCATTTTCCTGAATTTTTGCTGTGAGGGAAAGCAGAGGAAAGTTTGGAGAGATTTTATTGTGTTTTAAAATTTTGTTTTTATTAAAGTATATTTGTCAGCTGACTGAACGAATTATCCAAGAGAGAAATCTTGATGATACAGGAGGTAATCGAATTACTGTAGGAGCAAAAACTTTGAGCTTGCAGTGATTAGATATAGTGCACAAATGGAGGAGTTGACCTTATACTGGAATACAGATGTTTACTCTTAAGAATACGAGAATGTACAAATGCTCAAAAGTCACAATTGCTGGGAAGCAAAATCTCGATGGACTGAGAACTGGTCTGAAGAAAGGCAGTTTAGTACCTTATTTTATACATTATGATCAAAGGAGGAGACAGAAGGAGGTTACATGAAATCTGTTGGTGATAGATTAAGGAGGCAGGAGAAAGCAGTGAGGGAAAAACTTTGGGATTGAATAAAAGGTAAAATGGTAGACACATACTTCTTTTACATAGGTGGGTAAAGGATAGTTAACAGTCGACAACTAACATGACAATAACAATGAAGAGATTTGTGGTCTCAGCTCTGGTGCAGTGGTTGTGCTCAAGGGATTGGAAAAAAAGGAAGTTACTTTGACATCCCAAAGGTATGTTATCATAGATGCAAAAAGACAAGAGACAGGCTCAGTTCAGGTAAAGGCTGACCTTCATTAGGGAAAAATACAAACCTAGGACATGACTACCTGCCATGAATTACTTTTAGTTAATAAGTTTTAATTTCAGAGCATCCTTCATGGGTACTTTAGGTCACTGAGTTTGTAAGACTGCCTCATAGTCCTCCCCTGAGCTTGTCAGGTTAATATGGGTATCTTTTCTTCCACACAACCAATCAGCAGAGCCCATGACTCCAACTCTTTTAACCATCATGATGAATGATTTCCCCCCTATGTAGTCTATCCCCTAGAAGCCACTGAGAAGCCAGGTCTTTGAGCAGTAACTGGTTTATCTGGGACTACCGGCTTGGCACCAACAGGACAAAGCCAGCACCATTTGCTATCATGGCTCCATTTGCCAAGCAGGCCTGTGACCTTGTTAACATGACTGCCATTTTACTCTTCTGAGCTAATGTTCCCAGGACTGAAAAATTACTGGAAAAGCCAAAACAAGGTAAAATAAAAATGCTCCCCACAGCCGCAGGTAAAAAATAACATTGGAGTCAACTGCAGCTTCTGCAAAACCAACAGAAACCTCCTGTGTTGCAAAGACCCTAACAGCCCAGCAGCCACACTGCAACACCCCACCTCCACTTTTTATAAGACAATAAAAGCTGACAGTCCCAACCTTTTGTCACTGGTGCATTTCTCTGCATCTAGCCCCTTTCCTCTCTTGGAACATGAATAAACTTTGCTCTTCACTCTTTCCTCTCTGTGAATTCTTTCACAGTCTGCATCAACAGCCACCCTAACAAGCACCATTTTCTCAAATAACAAACCCTTACTTTTATGGCTACAAACTCCTGTTTGCATTTGATTGGGCTTTGGTTTGTGTAGGTAACAGAGGTTGTACAAAATGGAAGGTTTTTATAGGAAGAATGGCAGGAGAGTATTAGCAAAAGAAAAGAAAGAATTATTTTTAGATCAGAACATCTTCTTTTGGGGGGAAAGGAACTTCAGGTGTTTCATCATGATGACTATCTCTTCATCTCTTCCTAAAGTGGATTGAGAAGGCTCTTGTGACAGATTACTTTACTGGTGCTTCACCAGAAAATTCTGGACTGGTTGGTTAAGATTATATTTTTGGGAGAGGTTGAAACTAGAATTAGATAAAGTATTAAATCTAGGTTTGATATTGTGGACTTTTAGCATAAGTGATATCATTTGGGGCCTATGGTTTTCTTTTTAACAAAACTCAATTGTGCAAGCACTATTCGGCCTTTAGCCAGGGCATCCTCCTAATGTCCCATGGATTAAAGCAAGTCATACGGCAAACCCAAAGTCAGGGGACAAGAAATTTCAGTCTACCTGTGTGTATGGAGAAGTGGGAAGAGAGAGTGAGTATTTATTCATGATAATTGAATCTACCACATTGACAAACTAGTAAGACCTATGAATGACATATGAATATCAAAATATCTAATGATAAATATTTAAAAATCAACTAACCCTGAGAATCTCAATTAGCTGCTTTTAACTAAAGCACAATTTCCTTAGTTCTAAACATGAACTCTTTTTTTTAAAGATTTTATTTATCCATTTTTAGAGAGCAGAAGAGGAGAAAGAGAGGGAGAGAAATATTAATGCGTGGTTGCCTCTTGAGCTCCCCATAATGGGGACCTAGTCCGCAACCCAGGCATGTGCCCTGATGGGGAATCGAATCAGTGACCCTTTGGTTTGCAGCTGGCACTCAATCCACTGAGCTACACTAGCCAGGATTAAACATGAACTCTTATAGAAAATATGTAACCAGCCCTGACTGGTGTGGCTCAGTAGATTGAGCGCAGACTGCGAACCAAAGGGTTGCCGGTTCGATTCCCAGTCAGGGCACATGCCTGGGTTGCAGGCCAGGTCCCCAGGGGGAGCCACGTGAGAGGCAACCACACATAGATGTTTCTCTCCCTCTCTTTCTCCCTCCCTTCCATTCTGTCTAAAAATAAATAAATAAAACTTTAAAAAAAGAAAATATGTAGCCATTAAAATCATATTTCAATGTAGCATTGAATATATCAAATATTCTATGTGATTTAGATTTTTTTTGCTTTCTTCTCATTCTCTTTTGTAGTTTTTAAAATTTTATGACATAAAAATGGTCATACCCATTTAAAAAATGAAATGTTATAAAAAATAAATTTAACTAACTTTTTGAATCTTCAACCAAAGCATTAAAATATCTTGCTCTTAGACTTCATTGATATTCGACTGATAAAAATAAGTAAGTCTATTTTATTCCTAATTAATATTCCTAAAGTTAAACCATATCTGTATTTATCAAATTTATAACAGGGCATATTTTTAAAATATGCTACTATAAACATGCTAATGTAACCATTCCTTGGGGGCCAGTGACTAATAAATATATCCCAGAAGAAAGCAAAGACATTTTAAAAGATGAAAGACTTGCAAATTTCTGTTTGAAAATTTTAAGCAAATTACTTTAAGATATGCTTGTCTGTTATAAAATGCATTAAGAGTTCAGCTGTATAAATCACTTAATATACTATGCAAAGTAATCAAAAGAATCCCTCGGGCTAATACAAGAAAGTTATTAATATATACTTACATGCATTTGTTTATACTTATCAAATATTTGGTAATATTATCATCACATACTGTCATTTTTTTCTGTGATGGTGCCTTTGTCTTAATATGGTTGATGTCTTTTAACTCTGAGATAACAGATAAGAAAGAGGATTAGAAAAAAGAAAAGGGTTATATACAACCATAAATCCAGTAGGAGATATTCTGCTAGTAAATCCTTCTCTCTTATTTACACTTCCACAGCCTGTGGCTAAATGGATTTCTCACTTTTTGTTTGGACAACACAGAAATAGGATGGGCACCAGAACTCTTCCTTGTTAGACCTCCATGAAGGTCAGTACATTGTAGGACAGCTCTGTTTGTAACAGTCTTGTAGTCTGTAACGGGCTCAGATCATCTGGATTACAAAAATAAGAATCCACTAAATATTCTCAGCCACTAAAGTTGGGGCTTCATCCAGTACATCTGTGCCCTCCTTGAAAAATGTCCTTAACAGAGTCACAGAGCTTTCCTGGAAGCTGCAGTTAGGAGGGTATCTTACTTCTCCTGCTAAAAATATATGCTCTGAACTGTCCTGCAGTAGCCTGAGAGAGGAGGGTAATAGGGGGTTGGGGACAAACAGACTGTGGGCCTTTTTTCGAAATGTCACTGGCCCTTATTTTCTGACCCCACACCTTGGAACTTGCCAGAACCAATCCTTAAGTTCTGTTATTTCCTCCAGGGAACATATAGAAATTGCCCAAACCTGCCATTGTGTTTAGATTACTTTTAAAGTCACTGAATTTGCAATTGCCAACAGTTACACTGTGCCCTCAATTGATGTGAAAATATTGAGATTATTGTGCTAATTAAAATATTCCTGGGCACCTGCACTTTCCAAAGGGTGGGCTAAGGAAAGGCCCTGTTCTAGGGAACAGGTTTGTGATCTCAAGTGGCTCGAGGTTACTTAGGTTCCATTCACAGACACCTGGGGGCTTCCTCTTTCTCCTCACCCTGAACCACTACTTTCTAAAGTTGCTGTTAAGCAGAGCAAAAAATACCACCACAAATTATGCCTCTTTGGCATATTGTTCATTTTGAGCTGGTTATTTTTAAGAAATAGCAGACACAGCAGAAGCTCTGAAAACTGAGAAGTTACCCTTTTGTAAGAGACATTTACATTTATGAAGAAAATATTCATTTGCAAGGGTGTCTCCCTCTCTCCATACCAGAAAAAAGAAGATGACTCTAAATCTCTAGAAACTCTTACCTTTGGAAAAGGTCAGGCTTTAAATATGCACAGCAAACTTATCCTTGTTTGCTTTGCTTTTCCTGGTAACCTCCCATAACCAGCCTCCTCTCCCCATCTCCCACATCTTTTGTCTTTAGCTGGAGATGGTATTTAAGGTGTTGGCTTGGACCATTTCAGGATTACTCAGTTTTCCTTGGTATCGTTGGGGTGTAAAATATTTATCCTCCTACCTTTCTACATTCTTCTGGCTGGGCTAATAATCAAATTAACATGAAGTTGATTAATAGAAAAAGTAACCAAATTTATTATGGATGTACATGTGGGAATACCATAAGAATATGAGACCCAAGGACTCATTGGGCAGTTGAGGCTTAGATGCCATTCTGGAGATTTCACAAAGGGATGGAAAAGCAAATGTTCGGTAAATGTTTTCTGGGACATTTTTAACAATGAGACACAAAGAGGGCTCTGAACAAATGTGTCTTGCTTGTTCCCTGTCTATCACACCTAGTTCATATTAAACTACAATTACCTATGATGATGTTTCCATCTTGGAACAGGTCCTTTATCTAAATGTAGTTGAGGGGAAGGTTAAAGAATTTTTTTGAGTTCTTCATTTCTTAAAAATAACCAGCTTAAAATAGTCAATATCCCAAAAAGGATGTTTTAGGGTAGCCAACTCTTCTACCCATCAGTATCTAACTCTACTGGAGGTATATGTGTTATTAAACTTCTATTTGTTTTTCTCCTGTTTGTCTGTCTTTTTATTATTCCCTCCCCTACATTAAAGACCTTTCATCTTTAAATATCACATATATTGTAGTATCATTTTATATATATAAAAAAATCCCTTTTAAAAAGGAGGCAATGGACTTCTGATCAAAATGGCAGCATAGGCAGACATGGCTTGCCTCTTTGCACAACCACATTGAAATTGCAATTAAAATATAGAACAGCCATCGCTTAGGAACATCAGAATTGAACTGAATGGAAATCTGACAACTACAAAATTGAGTTGAATGGAAGTTTGACAACTATGGAATTAAAGAAACCACATCCATCCAGACTGGCTGGAGGGGTGCAGATGCAGAATGGACTGGTACTACAACAATAGTGATAAAAATTCAGAAGGGATATCTTGGGAGCAAGGAGTCCCAGACCCACGCCAGGCCCCCCAGCCCGGGATTAAAGTGCCAGGAAGATAAGTCCCCACAACTTCTGGCTGCAAAAACCAGCAGGGATTGTGTCAGTGGAAAAAGCTGCTGGAGCCCTAAGCAGTTTCTCTTAAAGAACCAACGCATGGACTCACCTACTCAGACTCACTCCCTTTGAGCTCCAGCACCAGGGGAGCAGCTTGAAAGGCACTGGTAGTATACAGGGAGAAACTGAAATGCCTGTCATGAAGGGTAGCAGAGGCCATTTCCCCATTGTTAACTGCCTCCCGCCCCCCCCCCCCGGAGCCATAGAGCCGGCAAGCTTGTGTTCTATCTGAGACTCCATCAACATGGCTAACACTGATTGACCTGCCTTGGAGATCCACAGAGGATCAATTTATAGGCCCACCCAAGCTGCTTTTCCATAAGAATGGCTGGTCTTGGCTCCTAAATCCTATCAAACTAGAAATAGCTGGCTTCAGTGAGCCCTAGAAGCAGCAAGATTAGTTCACAGCTTGGCTACACCTGGGCATCTCTAAGACCAGCACAAGTAGCAGTCATCTCAGATTATTTTAGGGCTCAGGCAAGGTGTCCCAGGCAAAACACAGGTGGGGGCTGACCTTGGCCTGCACCGCCCAGGAAACAATAGGGCCAGCGTGCCAGTGGACAGCTACAGACCATATAGGAGCACTGCCACCATGGCCCTACATAGCTGATCCTCCACGGATGGTGGAGGTTGGTGGTCAGTAGTCACAGCCAGTCCTTGAAGCTTAGTGGCCTGGGTAAATCCCTCCCATTGATCAGCCAATAGCAACCAAGGCTCAACTACAAGAGGAGGATCTACTCAGCCCACATGAAGGGCACATCTCGAGTACCCAGCTTGGGTGATAGGGGAGGTTGTGCCACTGGACCCTACAGGACAACTACTACATTAGGCCACACCACCAAGACATGGAGTCAAAGCAGCTCTATCTAATACATACAAAAAACACACAGGGAGGCTGCCAAAACAAAGAGATAAAGGAAGATGAGACAAAGACGCATGGCCCAAATGAAAGAACAGATTGTGCTCCAGAAAAAGAACTAAACAAAATGGAGATAAGCAATCTATCAGATGCAGAGTTCAAATCACTGTTAGAAGGATGCTCAAGGACTTAGAAAGGATCTCAGCAGCATAAAAAAGACCCAGTCAGAAATGGAGGATACACTAATTGAAATAAAGAACAATTTACAGGGAAACAACAATAGAGTGGATAAAGCTGAGAATCAAATCAATGATTTGGAACATAAGGAAGCAAAAAACAACCATGCAGAACAACAAGAAGAAAAAGGAATCCAAAAATAAGATAGCATAAGCAGCCTCTGGGACAACTTCAAGATGTACAACATTCACATCATAGGGGTGCCAGAAGGAGAAGAGAAAGACCAAGAAATTGGAAATCTATCTGAAAAAATAGTGAAAGAAAACTTCCCTAATTTGGTGAAGGAAATAGCCATGCAAGTCCAGGAAGTGCAAAGTCCCAATTATGATGGATGCAAATAGGCTCACTCCAAGACACATCCTAATTAAAAGGTCAAAGGTTAAATAAGAGAGAGATTCTTAAAAGCAGCAAGAGAAAAGAAATTAGTTACCAGATGGCTGCCAGATGGGAGCGGGGAGGGGAAGAATGAGTGAAGAGGTGAGAGGATTAAGAAGTACAAATAGGTAGTTACAGGATAGCCACCGGGATGTAAAGTAACATTTAGGAAATGGAGTAGCCAAAGAACTTATATGCATGACCCATGGACATGAACAATAGTGCGGGGATTGCCTGAGGGAGTAGGGAGTGCTGGGTGAAGAGGAGCAAAGAGGAAAAATCAGTACATCACAACAACTGTAATAGCATAATCAATAAAATACAGTACCAAAAAAGTAATAGAGGGAGCAAGCCATTATCTGGCAAAGTATATATTTATTAAAATTAAATACAAGAAAATGAGTTATCCTAGCTATCTAATATTTATATAGAGTACAGTAAAACCATGAGAAGTTTTTACATGTTGCAAGTCCATCAGTATTGGCACTCATATGTTTTAAATAAAAAATGTTAGCCAAACACATAAAGAAACAAAGAAACAGAGAAAGATAAAAAGAAAAAGGACAAGGATGAGGAAGTGTGTCATGTCACATACTTAAAACTAAAACTCTTAGAGCTGGAGCCCCTCCTATCCCTGTTTTGCAATATCCAGTAAGTCACCAGCACCTACTTTCCAAATAATGTTCTCCTATCCTCTTTGCCAAGTCTTACTCAGCCTCAGCATTCCTTACTTGGATTATCACAACAACCTCCTAGTTTCTCAGTCCTTTACTTTTTTCCCCTGCTAATCAGAATAATCTTTCTAAAATCTACACCCACTTATGATGGCTTACTCTCTGCTTTCAATTAACACCCAATAACCACAAGATAAATCCAATGTTGTCATAGAATACACATCTTTTCAGAACCTGACTCCTATTCCAGTCTCATCTGACTGTTACACCTACTTGATTTTCTTAGTCCCTGCTTCTGCCTGAAATGTTTCCTCTGCTCTCCATTACCATTCCAGGTGTTTATCTATAGGTATGGATAGAATTTGTTTATGAAGGATGGAGTTAACTATCCCCTTGTAGTTACAGAAAAAGGGTATTTAATAAGCTAATACTCTCTTAATAGAAGTGCCTCCTTGTACTTAAGTTATATCTGGCGCATGGGGTGCATGAAAAGGAAGGAGGAAAGGGCAGTCTCATATACAACAGAGAAAACACAGAGCAAAGGCTAAGGTCATTGATTAATGTGGTTTATGGGATAATTTTTTATCCCTAATAAGTCACAACTAAGTCTTCCTCTCTAATTTGAAGCCAATTTTTAATGGAAAGCAAATTGATGAGTCAGTTTATACATTTACATGTTCAATTTTAAATTTACCTGCTTGATCTTTGTGTGAAAATTTTTTACCCTCATTTATTTGGTCAGTAAAAATTCAAAGAGAGATGAACAGAAAAAGATAATGTTAATTTAAATCTAAATTCATATAGATGCCAATGGAGTCTGATCCCACAGGAGAGGGTCATTTGTTTATCAAAGAGTAACTGATCATGGTGGGGGCCCCAGTGTTTCGGTCCATGTCTAGGTGAGTAAATTCCATAGAGAGAACCAAGGAAGAGCAGGTAGAGTAGAAGACCAATAGCAGAGGAAAGTCCCTGTGACAAAAAAAGATGAAAGAAATGAGACTCTAAACAGCACCATCAGAGGTAAGAAAAGCATATCCTATTGTTTCTGAACAATGTAGGCTTTCTTTATACCTCCTCTTTCACTCCTATCCTCATACCATTTGATATGTAAAATTTGCACTTACACTTATTTCCTTAAAATACACAAAATCCTATACAGTGATCCTTCACCTATCACAGGAGTTATGTTCCAGAGACCCCCACGATAGATGAAAATCTGCGAAGTAGCGGCGTCATATTTATTTTATTATTTATATATATTTTAAGGCTTTATAAACCCTTCCCATACTCCTATAAACCTTTCCCATTCTCTTATTAACCTTTCCCACACTCTTATAAATGCTTCATATGTTCTTAAACACTTTCTACACTCTTAAACCTACAAAATTTTAACAACATATAAAATTCTATATGGGTACTCACCAGTGAAGTATACTACAACTTGAATGATGAAGATCATCAATCATGTAGCTGTGCAGTACTGATGGTGATGAAGGTGATGACAATGAGACGAATGTACTGCACAGCCAAGAAGAGCATCACAGCTCTTCTGAAGGCACCACTTCATCAGGCACTTCAGCAGGTTGTGCAGTATCTTCGCTGTGGGCCATATCTTCTATTTCCTCTAAAGGCATAGGCATAAGTGATCTCTTCATCCGAGTGATGAACATAGTTATGGGGAGTTGCTGGCGCTGCGTTTTCTTCGGAGTGAGAAGGTTTTTATAAACTGACATGCCACTCTTGATTGTATTTAAGAAGTGCAATGAATGAAGAATCTGGGCGTCCCATTCTTTAGCTACTCGCTGAAGTTCTTTGGCCATTCTGACCGTGGTTGAAAGACAATTTAGTATTAGGCCAACCTCCTCCTCTTCTCCAACCTGTAGTTCATCTTGTTCCTCATCCTCTTCTTCACTTGCTGACTTCATCATCTCTGTCAGGTCTTCGTCCATCAATGGTTGTGAGTGGGCATGCGCAGAGGCAACTTCTCCATGCAGAGAAACTCTCTTCTGTCCAAAGCGTATCTGAAACTTGTCAAACCAGCCCTTGCTGGCACTGAATGGGGTTGGTCTGGTGGGAGAAGCACTTGATGGTCCTGCTTCTGCGTCGTCGTCCTCGTCTTCACTCTCATCACTATCGTGAATGTCCATGCTTTCCACAAAACTATCATCAAGTTTCTTGGCCTTTGTCCAGATGGTGTTGGTATCCAGTGAGATATTCTTCTTCCTGCAGTCATTTATCCACAGGGCCAATGCAGACTCCATCCTCACAATGGCCTTATTGCGGGAAGTGACCACCCTCTTTGCAGTCTTGTTAAAAGTTATTGTTGCCGTAGACCTAATATTCTTCTCGTCTTTATGTAGAGAACAGTAGATTCATTGATCCCATAATGGTGGCCTATAGCCGCGTAGCTTTTGCCTTTCTTTAATGTATCGAAAAGTTCCACCTTTTCTGTGATGGTAAGCATATTCCTCTGGCGCTTGGGTTCACTGCCAGAAGCCTTAGAAGGCACAGAATATTTAGGTGGCATCGTAGGGCTTGAAATAAATTCAAACTTTGACAAAAATTTCACAAAAACACAACACCACAGAGCAACACTACGTTCAGCGATCAAACATCAATGTGAAGTGGACGAGGGGAGATGCTGAAAGTGTGGGCACAGTGCAGGAGAGCAAACAGACCAATGCTATGGTCACTGAGCCAATCAGCACCTGGGATACAGAACACAGTGCTGTGGTTGGTCGCCTTCCATTTCACCAGCCAATAGTGTGCCGTGTACAATCTCACGTTGGCAAACTTGCGCAAGCAGTAGTGGTGTACTGCATTTCCACTGTGTACAGTATGGTAGTCATCTGCTGATGAAATACATACTGTATTTTATTTTGATTTAATAGTCTTATATATTTGAGTTAATATATTTCTTAATATTTGATTTAATATTCTTAATATATTTAAATTAACATTTTAATATACTTATATTGTTTTAAATTTTTTAGGCAAAATAATTAAAATCATAAATATTATATAAATACCTATATACTGCAAAATCTCATGATATAGCAAAAACTCCATGATACAGAATTAGATATATATATATATTTTTAAACCCGTGATACAGTGAAGTCACAATAAGCGAACCGTGATACAGCGAAGGACGACTGTATTTGAATTTCAAATGTTGTTTGATCATTTGCAGAATGTTCTAGTGGATAGCACTGGTACAGAATAAAGTTCATTTTCAAATTATTTATTAACATTTAACTGGTTTAGTGAAGAGGCCTGTTCAAGAAAATTTGGCATTGGAAAAGAAAACAGTTTTGTGCAAAGGCCATTTTAATAGCTAACTTTGATCACTGGCTTTTTCCAGTTTGAGAAGATTTTATTAAACTCCTTTAGTTGTTTGGGGGCAGCAAGTTGCCCCTTAACAGAATTTTTCCCATTAAGGTAACCATATTGTCCCAAAGACATAATTTGTGTAGTAAAATGTAAAGTCTGCCATGTATTTATTCTAAAAAAGTGCACTTAGCTGCTTCAACAAGAAGCATTTGTTCAGACTATTTTTCATGTTTTTGGAAGGCTGATGGTTTTTATCACCAGAGGTGACATGAGGTATGTATGCAGCTTCCAAAGTAACATAGGACTTTCTGGATTAATATCATCTTTCACTAAGAAAATGAAATACCACCCTGGCTGGTGTGGCTCAGTGGATTGAGTGCTGGCCTGTGAACCAAAGGGTCACTAGTTCAATTCCTACTTAGGGCACATGCCTGGGTTGGCAGCCAGGTCCCCAGTAGGGGGCACTTGAGAGGCAACCACACGTTGATGTTTCTCTCCCTCTCTTTCTCCCTCCCTTCCCTTCTGTCTAAAAATAAATAACTAAAATCTTAAAAAAAAAAAGAATATGAAATACCTTGTTATCTATGTTTTCTATTTTATGTCACCAGAAGAAAACATCATTTGATAAGCAAATCTGGAGTTATTTATAGATCACCTAGAAATAATATTAAAAATTCATGTCTCTGAAATGGAAGTAAACACCCCATAAAATTAATGGAAATGTGGTTACCCAGTAATAGTTATAATGCATTAAAAATAGATTTTGTAGTGTTGAGTACCACTGGACGAATATTTTAAACACTAATCTCAAAATATTTCTATGAAATTAAGTGAGTTGACTCTGAGTATAGTTGTCCTCTAGACCCTCTGGCTCAGCTCTCAGAGAGTCCTGGAGACACAGTGTCTGCAATCAGCATTTCCAGGGAGCTAATGTTCTGGGTGATAAGTACACAGAATCTGAAGAAGAAAACTAAAATGGGGACGTGTCCACCTAAAAATCTGTACAAGTACTAAAAAAAATTAGGGATGGACAACATAATCCCTGGAGAGAATAAAAAACCAATAGTGATTATTATGCAGCATTAGGAAGATAACTTTAACAGGGTGTCTCTTCTTTCTTTTTTTGGAAATTATTCTTCCTTGTCCAATGATACAACCCTGACCTTTCTGAAAGACAAATTAAGTTGCCTAAAAAGAAGGCTGAAATGGACTCTCATTCCTGTCTTTTACCAACTGTGTGGCAGATTCGTTTCATTGATT